>PVJH01019653.1:0-41983 GCA_004026705.1 Nesogale talazaci
GGAGGAAGACTGGGCTTTTTATTCTCATAAAGATTTATATAGTCTCAGAAACCCCCAGGGCACTTCTATCCTGTCCTATAGGGTCACATGAATAGTCATTGACTCAATGACAGCGTGTTTGGGTTTTATGGACCCTGAATGGATTGATAGCCCCAAATTGGATGACCTCATTCAAACAAGCACACCACTTTCAGGGAAGCAAATGCATAGGAAAGGGATAAAACATGCCCACACCACACCTGTAACTTCACCTGTGACATTCCTTATAAATAATATTGATTCTCAATCCATCTCCCTTCAAGAGCTAACCAGATTAGCAAACATTTACTGACTTCTCAAACATCTGGGACATCCTTAAAATCCTGTAAAATCCCCCACCACACACACAGAATCAGATTCAGAATTATAGGAAGCCTTGATCTGCTGTCTCTATATTTATTCCTGGTCGGCTCTCCCATGAAAGTGGTCAGAATGCACATGGTAGGGGTCTCGCTAGGGAAATGCCAGCTGGAGGTCTTCAAGAGACTGTCGAGAGTAAACTAAGTATGAAGAAAGCTGAATTCCAATGTCTGGCCTTTGACTTTGCAAGTCAATGACTCACATCTCTTCAGAGTCCCAGGAATTATTTTCCCAGCACTTGAGTTGCCTCCATGATAGCGGGTGACCTAGACAGATCAGAAATTCACCCCTGCCACTGCTTGTCAGGCAATAAAGACTGCTCACTCATCAGAATCCATCCTTAAAAGGAGCCCTGTTTTTAAAAGAATCATGTCATCTGTGGAAAAAACAGCAAGACAGCAAGGGGATATTCCAGTTGTCTTCACAAGAAAGTCACAGCTGCAGGGGAATTCTATTCCTTGGCTGAACAGTTAGATCCATTGGGAGCTACAGGTATTGGGAGGTGAAGTTCGGTAGAGATGTACCTGGGTGCTATATTGGACAAATTCAGGGGACATGGCTGACATAGCAGTAGAGCAGAGATGGCAGAGAACAGAAATATCTTAGGAAGTTTTTTTCTTCTTTTTTTCTAATCCAGGCTTTGTGAAGACACCCTCTATTTTCCTGCCAAGCACCTTCAGTTAGTTTTGACACAGGATTTCTTTGGTGGGCGGGGGTGGGGTGAGGTGGTGGTGGTGGTGGTGGCGACTTCCAGTTGCCCTCCAGTGCCCTGCCACCAAGAGAAGGCCAACATGGGTGAAATAGAGTCCTCTCCCTGCAGCTCATCCATGGAAAGAGGAGAGATCATTTGTGTTACGTGTGATGATGATACTCGTATCTAGCCTTGAGAATTGCTTAATGGAGCAATCAATAATAAACACGTGAACCTATACTTCCAATTTTTCATCGACCGTCCTTTCAGTACGTTGCTTCTGATATTAACTGCATGCTTTTTTGGGAGGTCTTTTTTCAGCATCGCCACCTTTCATCATCAGTACCTTTATTCATCCAATTATGAGAAGATCTGTGAGTGAACACCTGAGAGGGATAACCTCTGTCAGTTGGGGGATGCAACACCGTATGCAGTACGAATGACTAACAATACCTTATAGACAACAAGAGGCTGCATGAGGTTAGTCGTTACTCAAATGTCATCATCAGACAGGAACTTTCTATATATGGAAGTAGTAGATCTTCAGCAGGGTTTCCTATCTGATTATGGAAAATATCACTTATAATACTCAACTCAGAGCTCAGACTCACTGCCACTGCTTCCATCCCAACTCATTGTGAACTTGTAACTTTCCCATGGCCTATGAGTTGGACAGCTAACCACAGGGTCAGCAGTTCAAGTTCACCAGCCTCTGGAGGTTTTTTTACTCCTGTGAAGATTTGCCTCATCAGATGCCCACAGAGGCAGTTCTACTCTGTCCTATAAGAGAAGCTGAGGTGGAATTGAATCGATGGCAGTGAGGTTGAATTTGACTCATCATACAGACTACTCCTAAGACTAAACCTATCAGTCAAACCCCTAACGGTGGGGAACCTGAGTGTCTATGTCCGTGCACAGGTGTGGATGGGGCTGCCTGAAAGAAAATATTATAATTCTCTTCATTTGGGGAAAGGAGTGGGCATGTCAGGATATCGGTGGCCTTAGGTTGGCTTGGGCATCATCCCCATGGTGGATATGCCCCACCTCTGTGTCCCCACTCCTTGCCGGGGCACAGCATACATCGTTCTGGCTCATTGTCTGCACCTCACTCTTTTGAGAGTTGCAGATTTCTTCAGATAAGTTAAGAAAAGCAACCTTTCTGGAGCTAAGTCTTTCCATTACCCAGAAGCCACCTGGAGTTGATGTTGCATCATGGTTGCATATTTTTATGATTTTTAATATTAAAACCTGTTGTTTTGTTGTTGTTTTGATGTGCCAGAGACTGGAGGTGGGCAACCTATTAACCTCAGCTATAGACAACAACTCCAATACAGTGTCATTTTCTTAGGAAGAGGCAGCTTGCTATTTTCATTGCCTTGGTATCTTAGCACAGATGCAAGTTTAGGGTGATGGGGTCTGGGGGCATCTGAATGGAGGAGGAAAGACTATCTATATATACACACTATTTCTTAATTTTTGTTTGTTTTTTATTTACCCTAACCCTAAATATACACTATTTCTTACAATGAAACTTTTTTCCCTTTTCTAACAGTTTGTGTTTTGTTGGCTTCCAGTTGATCAAAATGTGCGGCAATGAAGAAGGATTACTCAATGGGGAAACACCTCATGATGCGGATGGATTTGCAGGATGGTAGACTGAGTGAAGTTAGTCACAGCAGGATGGATATTTTAGGAAACCACTGTTATGCAAGGGAGGGGAAAGCAAGATAAAGGCTTTCACACAGTGCAAAAACAAACTTGGATGATTACCAGTGGGGTGGCAGTGGAGGGTGGAAACGGATAGGAGGGGAAGCAATAGGTCAGAGGGAAGACAGGTGTGCACTGGGGTGAAGGAAATGATAATATTTAACCAGAAGGAGAAGAGAAAGGAAAGGTGGGGATATTGTGGTAGTTACATAATCTGTGGTCAACTTGAGACCATTAAGAGTAAAGGGGTCAAATTAAGAGTAGCCTGTCAAACAGTGACCTCATTTGGAGGTGCTAAGGAGATAAATAACTTGTTGGAGGTGGGACACACACTCACTCCCTGTGAGACATTCCTGTTGACAAGGTACACGAAGCTATACTGATGGCAGACAGACCCTTGGAGCTGGAGGACCCAAGTGGAGACCCATGCCAACACTACAATGTTTCCACTACCACTGAATCCACAAGACTTTTCACCCACTGGCTTGTGATTTTCCTGTCCTTGGCATCATTGCACATGTTGCGTGAGTCTGGAGAGGAATTTACAGACTGGTATTGGACTTATGGGTTAATATCAGATATATGGACTTGATCTAGTCTGGGCTGGGATATACAATTAATCTTAAGGTATTCTTAATATACAATTATTCTTTACATAAAACTCTTTTGTATGCACAGTGTCTATGAATTTGCTTCTCTAGTCTACCCAGACTAACACAGGCATGGACAGAACAAGCTCTTGTGAGATTTGTTAGTTTAAAATTTAAGTTGTTGAATACAAAAATGATGAGTTGAAATGTAAAACCCCACTTAAGTCACATTAAAAAGTCTTTTAAACAAGTGTAACAACTTAATTCTTTGTCTTATAAACACATTTTAAAGCTTGGTATTATTTATCCTTCTGCTCAGCGTATGTGACATACTAGTATATTATGTTGTAATTCTGTAAGAGCAAGCCTGCTGAAAGGACTGACTGCTTTTTGTACTGAAACTGAAATCCTTTATTATTTTGGCCTATAGCAATTAAAGCTTGAAATTAGAATTAAGGGTGGTACATTTTGATGCAGGAGACCATATAGACATATTAACATTTCGGCAGGGTTTTTTCTTTGCAAGCAGAAAGTTGTCATTAGGAAATATAATACTCATTTTTTGCTTGATTAATTAGAGCAAAGGCATAACAAAATATATAGTGTTTGTTGGAGCATGCACCATTTGCAGAATTATGAGTCATGGACAAACTGAGGTATGAAACCAGAGTATTTTGTAAAAAATTCTCCAAACAAAGTATGGAATTTGGTTTTTTTTGGGAGGGGGGAGTTCCCCCCTTCTCAATACTTTCAGTAAAAATAATTTACTCACTAGAGACATGGAAAAACATAATATTTCCCAAGTGGAAATAGCTTGAACCCACCAGTCGCTCCATGGGAGAAAGATGTGGCAATCAACTTCTATGAAGATTACCAGCCTTGGCGGGCATCTGGGGGCACTTCGCTCTGCCTCTGTCAGGTCCCTGTGAGTGATAATTGGCTCATGGCAGTGGGCTGGGTTGGGTTGGGTTGGGACTTTGGAAGATGATACTTATGAAGATCTTTTATTGTGTGTAACATCCAATGCATTATAACAGGCACTCCTTGGCAGGGTTTTCACATTGCCCCATGTCAAGCTAAGTGTTCTCTGATCTCATCTTTACCCAAACTCAGAAAAATGTGGGCGCCATGTGGGGGTTCATTTTTATTATGACTCTAACAAAACTGGCATGCAGCCAGATACCACTACCTGAAGTGTCTACGTTATTCCATCTGACGAATGGATGCCTTTGTGTGTCCAGCACTCCAGTCAAGATGGAGAGCATTCCTACCACATTCCGCAGGAGCTGGTGCTCTTTCTAGCTCTAGTTTTTAGATGAAACCCCCACCCACCCCTAAAAAATAAATTTGGCCATAGTAGAGTTAAATCGTATTCGCAAAGCAGCACAAAAGCAAATAGCCCAAGCAGGTAGTCCAACCTACTATTCTGTCCTAGATCTCTCAGAGCTTCGGCATCAGTTGGGCTCCTTTGTCATATCGACAATGTCGGAACGTCAGTCCACAAGGTCAGATGTGAGAGAGGAAACGAGGTGGAGTGGCTAGGGAGAACGGGTTACGCATCTACCAGGATTTCGCACAACAGCGAGCCATTGGAATATCCCAGATTCGTAAGGACGGGTTCACAAGCTCCATCCTTGGGAATCTAGATGTCGTAGATCGGCCTGTGGACTTCTCCTCTGTATCTTCAATGCATTCTTTTGATGGCCCTGATACAGCGACTTCATCAGGAAAGACTATGGAATACCACAGTAGTGAGTTAACCAGAAAATGCCAAAAGAAGACTGACCTGGTGTCCCCTTACTGTCACATGCCCACTGAGTGGGCAACACTCAAGAGACCCTATCTTCCTGCTGTGTTAAGCAAGGATGCTCTCTTTTCCTGCAGTGGCTCCGCCTTCACACTATTTCTGTCTTTACGGCAGGAGAGGGGAAGAACTGAAGGGTCCCACACATGCTCTTAAATCTTGGCAGGACTCTCTTGTTAGAACTCAGCTTCGCGGCCCCACCTCTTGGAAAGGCGCTGAGAAATGTGAAGGACGACCTGGGTGCTGGGGGGAAGATTGAATGTCTCCGCCACTGTCAAGCTTTCACAATCATTTACCTCGGCACTTCTTTCCTTCTCCGGCAGTTTATGGATTCGATGTGGTGTGAATCGTTTTCATCTTCCGTTTGCCTCGGATGCAACACCTCGAGGGGGACAACTCCGTCTCTTCTTGGCTTCCTTTGACGACAGTGATGTTGCAGCCCTAAGAGTGATGTTCTTAGTAAGATGCCCACCCTCCGCCCCCACTGCCATGGGTGGTCCCTGGGCATCTTCTAGTGAGCATTGTTTAGCTCAGACCCAGCCAGCTAAACTTGCTGTCAATGAGACCTTCACCGAACACCTGCTGAGATGTCCAAAGGTAAACATTTCCAGGTCTAAAGTTGCAGTGTTTAAGAGTCATCCTGCCTGGTTTCCAACCCAAGCACCATCACTTACAGAGTGTGTATGTTTGGTAAGTGACTTAACCCCCGTGAACTGAATTTTCTCCTGAGTAAAGCAGGGGGTAATTATAGGACCTACCTCTCGGGGCTGTCTTAAGTACGAAAAATGAGAAGCTGTGTAAGTGCTTAGCACTAGGCTTGGCATATGGAAAGCTCCCAATAAACTTTGTCTCCTTTGTCTAATGGGATGTCTCATAGACTGCTGAGCTGCCAATATCTACGGGAAAGAAACTCGCTCCCTCTCCTCAGCCAGAGAAATGGATTTCCCCGGAAGAGGCAGAGCAAGAGCCCTTTAACCTTGCCTTCCAATTAATCAATTTCAATTCATTTCTCCACCTTCCTTGTAAAGCCAGAGTTGACCTGAGTTTTCAACCCAGTGATGATTTTTATGAAAGTTAAAATAAAACTAGCCAACTGATAGTTTTCTGTCCCTGGAAGGCTAGCAGCTACAAGGGGACAGTGAACTGTGGTGTATGTTCCCCATTCTCTTGCCCACAGGAGGCTGTGTGTTGTGCTATCAACAAAGCCAGTGCCATCCTGCCAAAGAAAACTGTCTTCCCCCAGAGTGACAAGAGCTATTTTCAACTATCTGTTGTGACATGATTTTTTAGGTGTGTCAGCAGGCCTATTATCAATGCCCCTTTCTTCCATCTTGGTGCCTCTTCATAGGGGAGAGTTTTTTGAGATCTCTGTCCTCAGATTTTCCCAGTATTTTCTAGGGCAGATCATGGTATGGGGTGGTATTAATCCAGGAAGACTTTCCTCCAAAAGGTGCCAACTGCACAGTTGGCACTATGAGCCCACCCAGCAGTGCCACGGAAGAAAAGACAGGGGATCATCTTCCATAAAGATGGCAGCCAAGACAACCCCAGGGACCTTGAGGATGTGCTATAACACATGGCCATTGGCATGAGTCAGAATGACCTTACCAACAGAGGGCTGGATTTTTGTCTCCCTGTTTGCTGAGAGTGATATATTTGGCCAAAGTGGTGGATAGGACCATCGGCTACATAATTTACATAAAATATGTATATTTTAGAAAGATAATAATGATAGAGCTCTGGTTTCATCTCATCTGATTTTTTATAAGTCAGTAAGAAGCATCAGCATGTAACTCCAATGTCTTTAAACAGCACTGGTGGTGCTACAGGCTGAGCTGTGGCCGGCTTACCACAAGGCCAGTGGTTGAAAACCACCAGTTACCCCTGAGCAGAAAGATGAGCCTGTCTGCTCCTGTAAGGATTTAGCATCTTGAAAACCCTAAGAAGCATTCATATTCTGTTCTATAAGGACACCCTGAATCAAAATCAACTGGATTGGCAGTGGTATCTTGGGGGTGAGATTAGAGGGTGTGATGTGAGGGATGAGGACGAGAATAGGGAGGCCCTCATTCCAGGGCCATGATGATGGGTTCAGACATCAAGAGCAATGGTGTCTGAATGTGGTTTGAAAATGCAAACTCATTTCGGAAGGTGCCCTGTGCATAAAGAAACCAACATGTCCACCAAATGCAGAACAAGTGTGATGATTTTTGGTCTATTCCAGTCCCAGTCTCCATCCTGGTGTGATCTAGTACCAGTCGTTATTTACCATTGTGATCATTTGCCCATCAGGAACATTTGTACTAGCAGAGCTACTTTGAAAGAATACATCGAAATATCTGTTCCCCGGATAACTGAGGTGTTTCGTACCGCTTGCATTTTATACTCAAGGTGAGCACCAGAGCGGCCAGCTCAGTGCTTTTGATCAACCTCGGCTCTGCCCACATGGGACCATGGAAAGAGCAGCAAACGGAAGGCAAGCTTCAGCTGAGGTTCTGCGCAAAGTCAAAAGCAAGTGGTAAGCCTCAGGGAGAAAGTAGAGCCTCCTGGGCAGCAGGGTTGGAGAGTGGTCAAAAGGAGCTGGGACTCTGGGGAGGAAGACCCAGAGATGGGGGAGTGACCTTGTGCAGACCAGCTATGGGGGCCTGACCTGTTACAGGATGCAGGCTGAGTTGGGGGAGGGGGGGCACATCCTTTTGAAGGCCAAGGAGATCTCAATGCATGGAGCCAGAGGAAATTTACTCAGCTTCAGGTGTCTTTTCTGGAACATCTTTGGTGACTTTGGAGTGGGGGAAAGTCTTTAATATAAGATTCACGGTGATTAGGGATGCTGTCCGCTAATGCACACCTTCACGGCGCTGCTGATGGGCAGGTTCAGGCGTGTAGCACATTTTGGATGCTTTTATAGGGAAGCTAAGACTTATTTTTCTAATAACTCTTTCATCTGCAGCATCTAGTTTTTCCATTAGGAAAACGAAAATAGCCTGTGGAATTGCTTTTTGTCCTTCTGCAATATCAGTGCTCGTCTCTTTGGGACAGCTGTGGAATATGAGGTGGGGACAATGACACACCACTCTCCTTATTCCACATCCGGTGGACAGAAGGACATTTGGTGGCAACGCCTTCAAGTTTCCGGGTCAGAGAACTTCCTCCCCGGTGTGACGGAGCACAGATAATTTATGACAACAGACGCTGAAATAATGGACTGTGATCTCTTTGAGGGTAAATCATATCTATAAATAATTTTAATAACTCCCCAAGAGAGGTTCTAAGGAAACATGGATTTCTGTGTGTTTGCTTTCCTTTTTCTTTCACCAGAACATGTGAGATTCTCCTTTCTAGTTGTGTATGCAAGTGTATGTATGTGTGTGCATGTAGTTATTGCTCTGGCTAGGCAGATAAGCTGTGGTAATAAATACTCCCATAAATACTCAAGTGAAGGCTCCTTTCTCTCTCAGTCCAGGTGTCCACGTAAGGTCAGTTACAGCTCTGCCCCAGCCCCTTCCCTCGCCTTGGGATCCATGCTAACAGGACATACTTCCTGTGGTTGCCATGACCCACGGCCGCTAAAGGTCTGATGAACCATGCTGCTTCTGCATCACTTTTGTTCATGTCTCATCAGTCACTGCAAATCCCATGATCTCTTGAATTCAACAGAGTCTCTTTGTACTGTTTAGCTTCAGGAAGAAAGACCCTCTACCATAAGAATAATGACAAGGAGGATATTTAATGAAGTAGAATTTAATCAACAAGTGATTAAAGAAAGAGAGCACTCATATCTCTACAATTTGCCCAGAACTTGCAATATTGCATTCATGTAGTTTTGACAGCATGATCTGAGATTCATCTTGGCATTTCTACTGAGTTTGACTGATGAACATGCTGACTTCATGTTGGCGTGGCAACATGCACGAGGTCACAGAGTTAGAATATGTTAGATCTAGAGGATGAATTCAGGTCCTGATCACTCAGAGCTGTTCCCCAGCAACACCATTACTCTCACACTCACACATGCACAATGTGGGGCCCAGACTACCTGTTGTGTAAGCTGTTAGTTTCAGGGCAAACATACATTTTAACTGATTAGGTGACTAGGGAGATTGATGCAAAAAGGTCCTTCGGAAGTAGGATGGCCTGAAATAGCCAAGTTACTCCATTAACACACACATTCCATTCAGAAAACATGGGTGATCAAACTCATTCAACACACACGATTTGGGGTGTGTTTTTGTTTTGCTGCTTTTTCAATGTTGTTGTTTCTGAAGAACTGTATTCCTGGAGCAGTAAAAATAGAACTAAAACATCCATTTCTAGAATTATCTAAGAGTAGAGAATTAGAGTAAGTTCACTAATAATACAAGAAAATAATTTCATCAAAGCAATTCATTCACATCAGCATGATGTCAACGGCCAGGACAGGAAGCCCAGCACTGAATGACATAGGTTTAAAAGATCAGAGAACTCAATGCCAGTCACTTTCCTGGATTTATTCTAAGGATCTTATTTGAGATGGCAAAACATTATTTGATACAATTGACTATAGTTCTGTTAGTGATAGCGTGAAATAGGCGCATACTACATATTTAGCTGTGGGGAACTGAAGTTCAGTCTGTCTCATCTGTTTGAGGAGTAGCTTTCCAATGATGAAGAAGTACATACTTGTAAAGTTTAAGATAACCCATGAAAATGATGTGGATTTGATGATAAGAGGATCAATTTGAATAAAAGGGGTATAACATTAGCACTCTTTAAGACCAAATAAAGACCCAGAGCAGTTGTCATGCAGCCTTTTCCAATTCATGATGATTCTGAAGGTTTGAGGATAGAGCATGCTTGATCAGGGTTTCAATGGCTGCAAAGGTCTTTCTATCAAGGTGCCTCTTGGTGGCATCGAACAACAAAACTTTAGGTCAGTAGCCAAACTCTTAACCATTTTCCCACCTCTCTGTATGAAAAATGTAAATTAAAAACCTTCTATGTCTATAGGAATATATGTAAAGAACATATATAAACCACTGTCATCCAATCAACTCTAACTCTAATAATAAACCAATAAGACAGAGTACAACTGCCCTAGACAATGTTCAAGGCTATAAATCTTCACAGAACCAAGCTGCTACATCATTCTCCTGGGGAAAGACTGATACATGTGCCATCTGTATGCCTAGAAGGCAACACTACTCATACATGATGTCAGTATTTGTGTATGTAATCATGTGATTACAAATGATTATTACTTTCACTTCTTTTTTCACCCTGTCAGTATTCATAGAGAGTCTGTAACATCTTAGATACAGTTCTATATACAACACTGAATGAAATCAATCAAACACTGTCTTCTGTAACTTATAATGGAAGGAGAAGGTGCAAGAGGCAAAAACACAAAGAATGTTAATGAAATGTTCTTTAGCAAAGGTTCCGTAAGTCAAAGAAGTCAGACACTACTGAGAAGGGCTGTATCCTTGTTGGTCAGGGAAGGTCTCTATGTAAAAATGAGAGCTTAGTAGAAGTCTGAAGAAAATAAGGAAGGCATCCAATTAGGCAACTTAAAACACCACACACACACACACACACACACACACACACACAAACCTAGATCACTGCCAATGAAGTCATCCTGATTTATGGTGACGCCATAGGGCAGGCGACAAGTGTCCTTGTGAGTGTCCCTAACTCTAAGGGAGTAGAAAGCTTCACCTTGCTCTGTGAGAGTGGCTGGTGGTTTCCCACTGCTCACCTTGTAGTTAGCAGTCCATCGTGTACCCACTACATCAAGGATCCTGCAGTTGGGCAAGTGGGGCCAAGTAGTTCACCATCAAGTACACCAAAAGCAAAGGCCCTGTGGTAGGTTGCTGCTCGATGTCAAGGAATAAAGAACTTAACTCGAGCGCATCAAGGATGTTCCTGGTGGTGTGAGAGAAGGCCAGAGAAGGGTGGCTTGGTAGCAGAATCATGGAAGCCTTGTAGATGATTTTTCAAGACCTTTTTTCACTGATGGAGAACAACGGAAGATCCCAAATCATGAGGTGACCTATCTCCACAGGATCATCCTGCCATCTGGGTAGGTGAACCAAATTCAGGTAAGAAATTTAAATGGCTGAAACTATAGTCAGAGCAATGAAGAATGTTTGGTTTTGAAACATTGGAGAGATGACTCTGACGGTGTTTGTGTATACATGGGGAATGGATCTGAAAAGAGAGCTCAATCAGGATTCCCTGGTTTGTGAACTGACAAGCTGAGAAGGCAGAGTTGGTATCTTTTTTCCAAAGTAGAGACCATAGGGGGAAAAAAAAACTGTTTGGGAAGAGGGGTGGGACGAATCTAGGCCTTTGGCCTGGGTTGGATGAATTTTGAGATCATTAGGCACCAGGGAGTTAGCCATATGAGTTTGGTATTCAGAAGTCTAATGAAAATATACTAGGGATCAGATATATTTGGAAAAGAACAACGTCCAAGTAGCCACTATTTTGAAGTGGGTAAATAAGGGGCAAGCAGAACACGAATCTGAAAGGGGATGACCAATGAGGTAGGAAGAGAATTGGAAGAGGGTTACTGTCCCAGCAGCCAACTCTGTCAGGATGAAGGATGTGTGTTAATTGGCCTTTGGAACAGGGTGAATTCACTCATCATAGCAAAAGCCCAAACCCAGCTGATGGATACAGAGGCAGGGACTTTGGTGTGTTTGGTGATGGGAGCAGGTGAAATCTCCCTCAGATATTGCTTCTATCTTGTCAGTGAATTAAGATAAATTGTATTCTCTTCCCAAGTCACATAGCAATAAATCACAGAATGCTTTGAATTCCAGATGCCATGCAATATTCTTTCCAGGACATGGCTATGGCCTTGCCCAACCTCTTCAGGGTGAAAAACTGAAATTATATCTATAGCATGGACCTCTTCATGTAGTGTTAACATGCCCAGGAGAGACAACCTTTGGCTTCTCAAAGCTTTCACGAAATTAAAAAAAAAAATTCAATGGTCAAAGGCTTCTGTTGCCTTAACACAACAGGAGCCCCTTAGCTAATGACCTAAATTCAAAAGCAGTAACCATGTGTTCCCCAGAGTAAGATCAATAGTAGTAGTAGCACCGTTTTATAGGACAGTAGATTGAAGCTCAGGGAGATTGTGAAATCACTTTATAATCCCTACTCAGAATTGCTCATAAGGTCTGGGGAGTCTTTGGTAGATGAGAAAACATCACCCAACTGGTCAGTGGTTCTCAATCTTCCTAATGCCACAACCCTTTAATAGTTCCTCATGTTGTGGTGATCACCACCCCACACACCATAAACTTATTTTCATTACTACTTCATAACTGTAATTTTGCTAATGTTATGACTTGGGCGATCCCTGTCCAAGGGTTGTTTGACCCCCAAAGGGGCCACAACCCACAAGTGGAGAACCACTGCATCTGATGGATGTCATGATTTAGTTGTCTACTACTTGCAACAAACAAAATCCACTCACAATTGGCTTACCTTGTAAATGATATTATTTCACATCCAAACCAGTTTAATTCAATGGCAAAACAGCATCCTTGTGGGCTAGGATTCTTCAAGGTTCACATTTTGTTGCTGCTGACTTGTACCTATCAGGTAGCCTGAGATAAAGGGATGTTTTACTGTGTCCTTTTCAGTGCCAGGAAAAACTTCCAGAAGCTGGTTCAAATCCTGATTATTGGCTCATTAGCCATGAGTTCTCACCCATGCCTAAACCGTTCAATTGGGAAAATGAAGAAGTGTACTGTGATATAGTCTTGGATCAAGAATGCTTCGGATCACAAGGCTGAGGTGCGTTTACTCTCCCCATGGCCGTGGCTATTTAGAGGAGGGTGAAGATGAGAGGTACGGGGAGCAGAAATGTACAGAGGAAGGCAACCAATGGACTTTCTTTTTCAAAGGGAAGGACTAGATGTCAGATGTCGTTGTTTTAGTGTTCTATACACATAATATTCCAAGATTTAGATATAAAACAGCGTATAAAACACAAATAGATAATTATATGTTGATGTGTGAAATAATACTATGTATTTATGGTTACCCTAAAGCATTGCCATCAAGTCAATCCAACCCATAACAACGCAGCAGGACAGGGAAGAACTGTTTCTCAGAGAGTGTCTGAGATGGAAAGTGTTTTTTTAAGATGCAGACTGCCATTCTCTTTCTTTCTCCTGCAAAGCAGTAGGTAGATATTAACCACTCACCTTGGGGTTCATAGTGGAGCAGCATGGAGCAGCATGAACAAGACTGCTTCACACAGACAAACAGACCTGCTACCACTGAGTGGATTCCAAACTCATGGAATCCCTGTAAGACAGAGAGAACTGTCCCTGTGGGTTTTCAAAACTGGAACTCTATAGACTCCTTAACATCCTGTATATATTGGCCTAAATAAAGGACCCTTAGTGTCTTCTATTGTTTTTTTTTTAACATATAGCTACTAAAAAAATTTAGGTCATACATGTGACCTTCATTATCACATTATTAGACAATGCTGGGTTGTAGAATTTTCACCTGGAATTTTCCATCATAAATATAAATATATCAAAGTCAAAATAAAAAGGCTTTGCCAAAAGAAATCAAATTCTCTATATTTCTGTCTTTCTGACTGTCTCTTACAGGCCCACATATCTGCTCTAAGTTTCCTAGCTGACAGTGTCAAGGAAGTAGGCTTAATTCTCCCTAAAGTTATTCAATAGAAAGCTGAGTTCTTAAAAAAATAAAATCAAATCACAGTCCCGAGGAACGTTCATCCAGAATTAGTGTCAGGTCACCTGTCACAGGATTTCATTGACCTTTGTTGAAAACAAATTACTGTAGCACATCATTAAGGTTGTGCATTTATACCAATATGAATTCACTAATAAAATTTAAGTTTTCAGAAGCTAAGGGACCCATCACCATCCCAATCACTTCTGGAGTATCAATTACACATCGACGAGTCACCTGGTCAGACCAAGTATCTATAAAAATAATCATACATGGAATGGGAGCCATACCTGTACTGGGGATGTGAACCAACATTCCTATCGTGTTTGTATGTCCTGACTTATAAGGACTTCCATATCCTGCTTCTTTTTCTGGTCTCTTGTTCTTCTGTGTGTTCTAGCATACTATGAAAGTGGCATGCGGATGGAGTCTGACTTCTTCAAACTTAGAAGGAGAATCTGCATCATTAACTTGAGCTGTGCAAGGCTGATTCCAATGAAGATGGAAGTCAGATATGGCCAAACATCATACCAGTTCTGGCACTGGCCATCCTTCTCATGGCACTATGTGTTTCTCCACTAGGTTAGTTGTTGTACAGAAAATTTACAGGCCACACAGAATTCACAGACCATACTCACAGTTGTGGGGTTTGTAAGCAAAGTTAACAGGGTATAACTTGGGTTTAGGAACCACCTGGGATACAGTTCTTCAGTTAGGACACAGCTTCTTCCCTGCCACACCTCTCTCCAGCCCTTGACCCCAGGGGCTAGACCCTACCCCACTCAGGCAAGTTTTGAAAAACTCTTTTACTCTGCTAATAAGTACTCAGAGGCATCCCACTTCTCCAGCAAGTCTACTACCCTAGGGCACTCAGCTGTCCCTCTCACTGGACCAAGAAGCCCACTACCTGTCTCATGCTGATTCTCCTGCTTCTGTTGTCTCTAGTGACCTAACTTCTTACCATATCTTACTCTTTCTAGCGCCTCAACTTTCTTTTGGATCCAGGAGATCCAAATCAGCTACCTCAGAGCCTAAGGAAGCATTTGGATTCTGACTGTTCTTTCAGGGGGGTAGTGAAATCCCCCTTTACACCTCAGGATGGCCGGCTTTAAGCCTAGTGGGGTGGCAAAACTGACCAAGTGAGGTTGTTGTGCTGCCATGCATATTATGTATCTGGTTCCACCCCCACACAGGTGGCACCTATCTTACATTATCAGACTGAAGACATTGATTAAATGTTTCGATGTATTTATGTATATAGATAAGAAGACATCAAAGAAAATGGAATAAAATAGTAATAGAATTCCCTGTGGATTTTTGAAGTCTCCGCATGTATCATATATTAAATATTAAATTATTTTTGTCACTGAGAATTATTTCCAAATGATTTTATGATCATTTCTGTTTTCTAAGTAGAGACCATGAGGCATTCTTCTGCTTAGTTTTACATTAGCCTTATACCGACCACTATGCGGACTAAGCAGACTATGATTTGGACAGAGTAAGTGAATGAAAAATAGCAAGAATTCAGAGCTATTAGCCACCATGGTAATTTGCTTGAGGGTTTTGTTGTTGTTGTTGTTGTTGTTGATGTTGTTGTTGTTGCAAATATGCAACTTGTGCCACAGGAAGAAAATACACACACACAGTTTCACTTAACCATTATCTAGGAACTAGTGAATTGCTAGGATTCTATATTAGTTCTAGTTGCATTCATGTTAAATGAATGAAAGCCAGATTATAAGGTGACATTTGGGCTACTTCCCAAAAGGAAAAAAAAAAAGGGATTTCTCAGTCTTTAAGTTTATTTCCTTGAATGGTGTTTTCATCTAAGCAATGTTACTACTTTAATGTTATTTAAAATTAAATTTGTTCCTTGGTTCATTACAATATGTAGCAAGTTAATAAGTTTATAAATCACAATTAACTACCACTTTCTGTTCTACTGCCCTTCGGAATTGCCTTATTTTTACCTTTTCTGTTTTCTTTCCCCATGTAATCTGCTACCAGAATGCATTAGTTTGGGCTGACAAAAGAAACACATTCATAGACATTCCTAGGTATATATGAAAGAGCTTTATATTAAAGAGTGATTGCATATTAAGTAAACAGCCCAGCCCAGTCCAAATCAAATTGTTCAATATTAGCCCATCTGATCAATAGCAGTTGATAAATTCCTCTTCAGACTCATGCAGCACATGCATCTTATCACTGGTGTGGGTCTCCATGTGGCAACTCCAGTTGCACAACTCTGGCTCCATCAGTGTAACTCTATCTGTCTGGTCATCAGAGATGTGAAACAGGACGTGTGTATGTCCCACCTCTACAGAAGAAGACAGGAGTTCCCAGAATCCTCAGGAGAAGGCTGTGCCCACCGAGTCATCACTGACTATGACCTGACAGGTTTGACTCTACCTCTTTGCTCAAATTGACAGGAGATTATGTAACTGCCACAAGTATGCCGTTAGTTTTAAGATATAGTTTTCATCGGAAGGTGGTGGGTTGGGTTACCTGGAAACCTGTATGGTGACTGGTATTCATGGATCATGCTTGTGTGTAAACATCTATTTGCCCATTAATGTTCACGCTCATCTAACATCTAATATCAGAAGGAAGACTTTACGCACTTGCACTAAGGATCCACTGGACACCACAATGACACAGGTGGAGTTGCTATGTAGCAAAATCAACTCAATGACATCTGGTTGCTTGGGAGAGATTGGGACATCGGTGTTTGCTGCCAAAGGATTTTCATCTGCATGTGTTTTGTTTCTCGTCCCCAGTACTTACTTCAGTGTCTGCTCCCATTGAAGTGAGACTGTGAGGGTCTCTCTGGGGAAGGGCGAAGTGGATCAGAATCATTGGTTTACTGTTGACCCTGGGACCTCCATGAAGTGTGAAATTCTAGTAGAGAGGGGCATGCATGACTGAGTAGAGACTGAAAGTCATGTTGTAGCCCCCCCATGCACAACATCTCTGTCAAAGGCATAGCAACATTCCCAGTGGAAATTTTTCTCTCCATCGGAGACCTGACATAGGGACCAGGCCATGGAAACACATAATGGATGTACCAGGTGACCAAGAAGAAGCGTTTGCAAATAACCAAGATTAAAAGAGGAGCCTGAGTAGAGTAGCAGGTGACTAGCTGGGCTGCTAACTGAAAAAGTCAGCAGGTCCAAAGCGCCAGTCACTTTGCAGGTGAGAGGTGAGTCTTGAAACTTCCAGGAGGAGTTCTAGTCTCAGAAGCCCAGTAGAGCAATTCTTCCCTGTCCTGTCGGGTCACCATGAATCAAAATGCAATTGAAGGCAGTGAGTCTGGTTTTGATTTGAGGTTAAAGGACGCTTAAACCTCAGTCACATATCCTAACCTATCTTAATGGCAACCCCAAAGAATTTGCCTTCTCCATCCCCTATTATCATTCCAAAATCAATAGAGCAAAAGTGAGTAGACAAATTATCCCATTCTGACTTTAGACAGACATTTAATTTATAACATGCTCTATAGAGTAATAAAAATAAGACAAAGGCCCGAGTCTGAGAAGAACAAAAATATATCGAACATTTAAGATGTCTGTAATCATTTTATATCTAATTTCCTCTAAATCAAACTCATTTTTCAAAATTCTGAGACGTGATGTGGGAGACAATAAAATTGGTGAGAAACTGTCTCCTTCTTGTACTTCCAATGTGGCACTGTGGGTCCTCCCTGCAATGTCAGACATGGAAAAGAATTTCATAAAACATGCATGTGAAAATTGAACCTTGGAAGAGAAGACACTTAAAGCGTTATGAGAGACCCATGTATTCTTTGAATCCATGCTAACACCGAACATTTCCTCAGAAAGAAGGACATGCCAGAAGAGTATCAGGGTGCTGCTATTTCCTCTGTCTCCCTAGAAATGTAGATGTTGGAGTTTTTGGGGTATGGAATATAGGATTTACCCCCCCCCCCCTTTGCACACACACAAATTTTGAGCCATTTTCAAATCAGTATTTTTAGATCTCACATAGTCACAGATCCATCTTATGATAAAAAAGAGAAGGGGCCCAACATCTTAAGAAGATCAGTGTGGATGGAGCAGTGCAGTTTGAGAGACTTCTCACTTGTATGAGTTTGAACATGAATATCTATGACTGGAGCTACTTTGTGTGTGGGGGAGGGGGGGGAGTAAAAACAACATCAGCAGCAGTATACCCTACCAGACATAAAAGGTAGATAGCCTCTAGTGGAATTCCCTAAGAGTCAAGAGGGTCATCACAGTCAAAGTTTTAAAGTTCTTCTCAGGTGGTGTAGGCACACATGGGACCCGTATAGGTCCTGCAATAGCCTACCATCCAGAGGTTGGAGCTATGCCCTTCATTCTGCAGCAGGAGTGAAAGCTGTGGGTTTGCAGCAGTAACACATAGAAGAGGACCCCAGAGGCTGACCTCATGCGATGAGGATGTCCCTTAGAAGACTGCAAAATAAGTGAAGCTGTGTGTGAGAGGTATACCAATGTTATCACTTGGGCATAACCCAAGCACTTGGCCGCTAACCTAAAGGGAGGAGCTTCCAGTCCACCAGTAGGCACCCAGGAAGACAGCTCTCCTGATAAACACCCGGAAGGGGGACATTTTTAGGGTAATTAGGAAGCCCTGGCGGCATGGTGGTTACACCGTTGGACTGAGACTCAGAAGGTTGGCAGTTGGAAACCACCAGTCAGTTCTTGGGGAAAAAGTTGGGACTCTCTACTTCCATACGCAATTACAGTCTCAGAAACGTACAGGGGGCAGAGCTGCTAGGAGTGGACAGTGAGGTTTTTGTTTCCTTTATTTTTCAGGGAAAGAAAGACAACTTGCAAGTTCTCATTTTGTTGTCCAGCCTAAATCGTAGGTCCTTTATTGCTCTCCCAGTGTAAAACACACAAAGGCAAACACAATGGCCCCAGGTGGACCGTCTTCAGGCCATTCCTTGAATCTCAGGCACTGCAGCCTCAGCTGTCTACCAGGTCAATGTGACATCAGCATGGCTTTGTTCTGCAGCCGTCAAAGTAACTCACGGAGAAGTGCTTTTGCCCATTGCACCCCACCTCACTGCCATCAGGTCCTGGCTCATGGTCCCCATGAGTACCCCCTTTGGATTTCTGAGGTTGTAACTATTTGTGGCAGTAGGAAGTCAAGTCTTTCTCCAGTGAAGCAGTCGGTGGTTTTGAACTGCCAACCGTGTGGATAGCAGCCTCACAAATAACCACTACACCACCAGGGCTCGTAAGACCATAGATTAAATATGCCAGGAATAAACCCCAAGCCCACTGCTGACAGGGTTATTCGGACTTATGGTGACTTTCCAGGGCAGATAGAACTGCCCTAGTGACTCTCCAAGGCTGTAGATCTTTCTGGGAACAGAAATCTTCATCTTTCTGCAGATGGCATGCTTTGAAATCGTTAATATGTGTGGATGCCTATCAAGTAATTACGCAAGCCCACACACTCACAAGAAAAATAGAAAGATTCCTGCTTGAAATTTGCATACACAAATTTGAAAAGTTCATTTCTAAACTCTGCTGTGATTTATACACCCACATCTTGATAATGTGAATTATGTATTAAATACATGCTTTAAAAATACTTGTCATTATCATGTACTTTACACAACAATGTGTTATATCTCTCAGTGGAAATTCATTATTAATATATATTTATAGGACACACTCTGATGTATCTAGAAATGTAGCTGCATTTATTGATAACAAATGAAATTAATGAAGCATCTGTGAATGAGATTTTAATTTACTGTTACCTGAAACTTAATAAAACCGGAAAGTCTGATTTGCAAATTCAAGATGCTATAAATGAGATTCGTTTCTAAAGATGGGAGTCAAGGAAAAATAAAATAACTGACTTTTTTCTTTCCTCTTAGCACAAAGCACACTTCACTAAAGACTTCAATATGAATATGACATTGCAGTGACCTACAAAGTATAAGCAGTAGAATCTAGTCTGGACAACTATATATATAATTTTCATCCTATGAAATTGAGTATGATACCTTCAAGACAGCATTTGGAGGTGAGACAAAAGAGAGATTACCAGAGAATAAAAGCACAGAGCACAAAGAATGTTAATTGTAGCATTATTTAAAACACCATATTAGACCATCAAAATGCAACCTAATGAATAAAAGGATTTATTTGAGCCTCACAATAGCTAAGTACTTCTTAAACTGAAATCATGAGGGATTACAGAGATTGGAGAAGAAAAAAGGGAAAGGAGGAGATAGAGAAAGGGTCTTCGTTGAGCTCAGGAATGACAAAGGCCTCAGATGCATGGGCAGTGGGAGAATTTGAACATGCATTCTCATTTCTCCAATGTCCTTTGCTCTCTCCATAGCCTGGCTCTTGACTCCCCATCAAGCCATTCGGCTCTACCCTGGGCAATATTTTCTCAGCTCCTAACTCTGTAACTCCGTTATTTATTTCCCTTTCCGCCACACAGAAAAGGAGACTTAATAAATGTGTATTTTATTTCCAATCTGCTATTTCATGGTTCTTGCCCTGATAATCATGACTTCTGTTTATTGTGAAACAATTTCTTTTCTAAAAGGCATGCATCTTGAGCAGTCAGATTTATGTGCTGGCTGTTCTGTGAACATTAGCAAACTTCCTGTCGGCTACTCCTGCTCTTCTCTACAGGGTGGGGACAAGGATGGATTGAGTGATTGATGGGCTTCATTGGTGAGTGAGGCTCCTGGTTTGACTCCCTGAGGCCAGAGCTGAACAGTCTACGCAAAGTGGAGGGTTGATAAATTACTCAAATACTTTTGCCCAAGTTACCCTTGAAGTCCACAACCCTAAAGAGATCTGAGGACAGAGTAAAAATGCTTATAGAATTCAGAGGCACCCAAATCAAGTTCAAGGTCCCACACTCCTCTGAAAGAGAATAATGTTCTCCTTAAGTATCTTGTGTGAAAAAGGTTTTATCATCCAAGCAGAGATGACACTCTGATGACTAAGGTGAGTCTGGTCCACCCATAGACTTTCCGATCATTTCCTGTGGATGCAAACACTGGACAATGATAACAGGGAACAGACACATTGGTTCACCCACATTGTGATGCTGGCAAAGACCATAGACTAAACCTGGCAGGGTCTTCCAGAAGAAGGAACAGATGAATCACAGAAGAATTCAGAAGAAGAATTAAGAAGCAGGACGCTTCTGGGAAATGAGAATGTCCAGACTTTTACTTACCTAACCTGGACAGGTCACCATTAAGATGGATTTCTATAGTGAAAAAGATCCACTTAGTAAAAGAGAAGGTGAACAAAATCAGGGAGACCCTCAATGCGATAGACTGACATGGAGCCCAAACAATGACTCCAGTACACCAACATCGAGAAGACAGTGTTTCCTTCCATTATGCTTAAGGTGAAGATGAATCAGAGTGTATAATGCAGGCAACAAGAAGCAACAGTAACCCCAGCGAGAATGTGTCAGAAGGCTTGGAGTCAAGCATGGCCTGTGCTTTGAAAATGTGGCCCATCTCTTTGAACCTTTGTGTATGCATTGTGACAGGTGTCTTCTCCTGCCTTTGGGATGAATCAATGACCTCATGAGTCAGATTGATAATAAACTAACTAACAAACTAGGCAGGATAGTTTAAGCCATGTGTCCCCAAGCCATATATTTAAGAACAGCTATGCAAGAGTTTCCACCCACTTTGGCCAGCCTAGTACGCAAGTTGAAGATTTGGCGATTTTCACTTACCCAGAGGTGCTTTGGTAGAAAGGACTGGCAATCTGCCTCCCACATCCCTGAAAACCCTACAGAGCACATTTCTCTTCCACACACATGGGGTTGCCTTGACTCAAGTCTACTCAATATCAACTAATCACAAGAGCATTATTTAAGACAGTTTCTCCAGAGAGATGGTTAAAGAGATGGATTTTCTTTAGCAATTAATGCAACAAGGCAGCTATTCTCCATGTGATGTGGTCTCCTTGCCTCCGTGATGTGACCTGATATAATCAGCTAAATAATTTTGAGGAGTTTCCTCAGGGGTGGGGCAAAGGGAGTGAAGAGAAGAAACCTTCTGCCTTTTGTGAACTCCTTTCTTTGTGTTTTTGCTTTTGCAATTTCTGGCACGATCCCTACTTCTCTCTGTATGAGAAGTTACATTTGCCTTCGACAGGGTTCGCTTTGTGTCTGTACTCTAGCACCCGCAACAGACCATCTAGTAACATCTTGATTCTGTGACCATTGTAGTTCGATTGAACTGGCCCTCTAAAGAAGGAAACTGAAAAGGGGGCCATTTAGAAAACATGCAGAACCACATCTCAAGAAATGTCAATGGGAAGTTGGAGTCACCTTGGGTCACCCAGGGGTTATAATTTTACTCCTCTATAATTTTTGCTCCTCTATAATTAAGCACACAATCTGGAAACCAGCTCAAGGAAGCCCATGCATATTTTTATTTTCACTTGTTTCCTTCCAAACCTATTCCAGATGCCCTTACCTTGTGAATAAAGTCAGTGCCTTGCTTCCTTTGTGACAGCATCTATGAATTAATTACAAAGCAAGAATGCCACCATCCAAATTACCAGGAACTAGTCGCCCTCACACTTGTGTTGACCAGGCAAAAGTATAAACTGTTCCTCCTTGGTTAGAGTTATAACACTGGGAAGCCTGCAACGGACTGGATCCCAATTTGGGAAAATGTAGCTTCTGTGTGCTGGTTGCTTTATCTGATCTGTCACTGGTACTGCTTTCTACTGTCAAGGAGCTCCAAGTCACGGTGGCCATGTGTGTAGAGTAGGAATGTCCCCGGAGAGTTTTCAAGACTTTCTGAAGTAGATCGCCAACCTCATCCTGGGTGGCCTAAAACCGGCAATTATTCCGTTAGTAATTGGGTGCCACATATACAGTCTTGGTAGACATTATATATACATTATATTCATGTATATTAAATATAGACATAAATTTTATATATATATATATATCAGATTCCTTGTGTTGAAACTTTACTGGCAATATCAATTCATTCAAGCTATTGTTCACTCAGAATTACATTCCTCCATGGATGGTCCTCACCCCACAGCAAGGGCCTTTGATTAGAAACCTGGAGACCACTTCACGTTATCACATTACCAACTGGAACCTCTGAACTCTCATCCCCACTTAAGCCATTTATTTCTCGGAGAGCTTTTTGGGGCCAGCATTAGCCATCACCTCAATACTGTCTCTTTAAAATGTGATCATGGTCATTTTGCTTCTCTGGGCTAAAACTCTCGAGTGGATTGCTTACCTTCTTGCCTCATTCTTATCAACTAACTCTTGCTACCTTTCACACCATAGCACTCTGGCTTCATTTGTGACATTTCAGCAGTCTGTCATGTCTTCTCTGCCCTTGTTCATTCAGGAGAGTCCTCCTTGTCTCCCCAGCTTCAGCTCATGCATCATCTCTGCTGTGCAATGCCTTTTTTCCCCTAGCATGTCAGACAGCAATGCAACCCCATGTCTCCCCATCTCCATTTAGACCCCACCGTGGCACCTCTGTCACCACTTCAAATGTACTTATACAAATACTGGTTTCCTCCATTCTACTGTGACCTGCTTGACATGGGACTCATGCCCCACCACTTTGTGTCCCCAGTGTCCAACACAGGGTCTGATATTTAGAGGGTAACAAGTAAGTATTTGTGGAATGAATCAAGTGTAGCACCGTTCATTTTTCCAATTTCCTGTCAACCCCCTCAGAATAACCCATTCAGGTTCTCCACAAAATGATTTTCATTGTCTCAGATTTTGCAATCACGCAGACATTCTGTCTATAGCACTTATTAATCATAATAACTCTGAAATAATTTCTCTGTGCAAATATTCAGGGTCTCATCCATAACTAAGTGAAACACGGTCTAAAATGATCAATCATTATTTTCTAAACCAAAGACCCTGTAATTAAGGAGTCTATCAATGTGCCAACAACTTGTAGGTCTGGAAATTAATTTTTGTTTGTTAAAGGGCCTTAAAGATAATGTAATATAGGCCCATTGTGAAATGGATTAATAAATTGCTTGTCTTGTTTCACTTGTTCTCTTCTATTTAAATTCCGTGGGAAAGTATGGAAAACTATGCCGCTTTAGTCCTTTAAAATTTTGACACAGTGCAGACTTCATTTCAAAGTAAGACAACTCCTCATTGCCTCCATCATCCTATTTACTGACAAAGGTGTGGAGTGAAGAGGTGAGCACTCGGATTGGGCCATAGACATCGGTCATGTCACATACTCTTGTTGCGTTCATTCATTGCGCAACTACCCATGGTGCCTTTCATCTGTGTAGCACATGCTGTGGTTTTCTGTGGTCCACAGTATGGGTCTCAAAGGTCCCAGGACTTCACAATTAGTAACTAGCAAAATCCAGCTCTGTCTGAATCCAAGGCCCATGTCCATTTAATCATATCTTTGACCCATAAGCCTTTGATAATGAGCTCTGTCCTTGATTTATTGTTTGATGTCTCCCCTTTGAAGCAGTTAAAGGAAATCCCAGAAAGGTCAGGGTCCTTAGGAAATGAGCCGTTTGATATCTCACTAACATATTTCTGAGCTGAACCCAAGCTTGGTGACCCTCTCATTCAGCACCTTAATTAGAAAGAAAATGCAGAACTAGGCCTTGGGTTCCTGCTACACCCTGTTAATTTATTTATCTGTCCCACCAATATTTATGGAACACCATCCTTCGACAGAATAGTGTTAAACTCTCATGTTAAAAGAACGAACGAGACAGATCTGCTCTTAAGCCCTTGTGGAACGCAAATCTTTACTGAGATTAATTGGATGAGAAAAAGTTAGATGAAAGCTCCTTGAACTGCAGTTCATGCTAGGCTTTAGCGTTACATTACTGTGCTGTGGCTCTCATGCTTCAGACCAAAGGCAGATCCATTTATAACTCAGTTGCACATCAGAAATCTGTGATTTTCCCCAAACTCAGGGGTGGAATACAAAGTCTTCTGTTTGCCGAGGTGGAACAAATGCCATTATGCCTCCTTCGTCCCCAGGAAGCTCATCTTGATGCACCCTATCTGGGCCAGATGTTTCCTTATACATTTGCCAGGGTTGGTGCCAGCTGCCAAGAAGTGGGCCCCAAATCATGGTGACCCTAAGTATAGCTGAAGGAATTGCTGCCGGTTGCTGTGTCATCCCTCAGATCAGTTCAGAATGGACCATTGTGGTCCATAAGGCTTCCTCTAGTTCATTTCTAGAAGCAGGCCACGGCACTTTTCTTCCTCGTATGTCTGCTGATGCCTGTTCCTCATCATAGCAACACAGAGGATGGGTGGTGGCCACACTTGAGATGTGATGGCCCAGAATCAAATCCAGGTCTCCTGCATAGAAGTTGAAGAATCTCCCACTGAGCTACCATGGTCTCTTAATGTTCCTCTGCCTCCATTGTTGCTGTCCAGGCTTCCGTTAACTCTCTTGTGATCACCAGTGACCTGCCAATTGACTCTACAAGATGTCAAACTTCCTGAGAGCAGTAAATTTTTTTTTTTCTATTCAGGACACATCAGGAACTCAAAACCACCATACTTACTTGTTGACTGTCTGTCTGACGGTAAACATTTGGAATAGAGTTTCCTTTTCAAGGTTGAGTTATGAAAATGAAACGGCAGTGAGAGCACTAGCAAAAGCAAGGCATTTTATGCATAAAGTAACATGGACTCTGTCAGCTGAATGCAGTTCGATGTTGTGGGAGGGGAAGCATTTTTTTAAATCTTAAAAGATAGAATGTTTGTTTCATTGGTGGTTTGTTTGGGAAGGATTGTTTTTGTCTTGTTGTTGTTGTTGTTGTTTTTTCTAAATATTTACTTTCCTATTTCTAAGTAGTTCATACACTTAATCATTTTTTTTAAATATCTAGGTACTCTCTATTGGGACCTTAGCATGAAAGGTGGCATTTGGTTCTTTAGTCGTCACTGTACTTTAATGCCTGGGAGGAAGACAGGGCTATCTGTTCCCATGAAGAGTCGCTGTTCTTAGAGACCTTAGAGAGAGGAGCTGTGAGTCGGCATTGACTCAATGGCAGTCTGTTTGGTTTCTCTTTGGCTTCTTGACAATTCAAACCCTCTTACAATACTTCTGAAAAGCTAACATCATATTTGGGGTAGGTCAATACACACAACTGATTATATTTACCTACAGTTGTCTTTACTGCTCCTGACTACTGCAATGTGGAATAGGACTGTAGTCCTTATTTGAAATGGATAATTGCTTCCTAATTTTTTCTGGCTGGGAAACTATAATTTACTTTTTTTCCTTTAGCATCTTGATCAATAAATAATACATCCCCACAAACCTCTGATGTAACCGTCAGTCTCCACTGGCGGATAAACACACGTGGAAGGGTGGTGAGATAAATGGCGCAGCGAGCCTCGTGTTTCTACTTCTTGGGTTTCTTGTTCTCTGATGGTTGGACCAAAGCGCGGCTACCTTAGCTAGTTCTCTGCCTCATCGGGCAAGGCTCACTTCCTGCAAGATATCCCCGAGGAGAAGCCACATGGACTTAACCTGATGCAGCCCTGGGTGCTGGAGAAGCCACATGAAGACCCCTGCCAGACCCCTGCTTACACCATCAGTAAATTCAAATATTTTCTACCCACTAGCCTGCGATCCTTCTACATTCAGTATCATTGTGCGTTTTTTTTTTAATTTGAAGAGGACTTTGTAGATCGATGTCCGACATATGGGCTAAGTCAGACTTATCAACTTGGACGGGGTGGGGTTGGGATGTTTCTGAATATACATCTACTCTCTCTAAAAGTCTTTCTCTTACACATTTATGAATATCTGTGGATTTGTTTCCCTAGTTTACCCAGATCAACACAGGCTCTATTTTCTTTTCTGGAGCACAGCCCTGCTAATGAAATTCATTCTCCTCTTCCAACCTGGGCTAGCTGTTCTGAAGTCACCCACTTGTGATTCTGACACAGATTTCACCATCACTTGGGGGGGAGGGGGGGGTTGGCCTCTCTCCTGTAAGAGATCTCTCATTTCCTATGTCTCGAGCCTTCGTCTTTCATATTGGTGGTACAGAGTTTCCAGAAGCTTCCTGTCACAGGGTGCATGGCAGGTAATATTTTAAGATTTTTGCATGTCTGAGAATAACTTCTTAGCACTCTCCCACTTGATTGCTGGTTTGCCTGAATATAGAATATTAGGTTGAATATCTCTTTTTCTTCCTTGAGAAATTTGAAGGCACTGCTTCATGCCGTGAAAGCTTTTAACTTAAGCTGAGTTAGATTCCAAATCATTTATGTGCCTTTTTGTCCTCTCTCTGTCACCTTTGGGGAGCATGCCATTATCTTTGTGCTGCAAAATGTCGTGATGAGGTTTCTTGTGTATTTTATTACTTTATTTTCCTCAATAAATGTCCTATGTCCTAGACCCAATGTAACATTTGGATCAGGAAGCAATAGTTCCCACTATTCCTTCAAAATTTATTGACTACATTTTCCTCTCCTCTCATTTTTACTATTTCCTTTTGCGCTGAAACCACATCAAGTTTTCAAACTGCAGTCTCAGAAAGTATCCTAAAAATGTTTCTTTTCTTCTCCTTTTCTCCAAAGAGTCCTCAACTCTTCCCTCCCTCATTTTACTTCTAAGATAGTGTCTTTAATAAAAGCAATTTTTCCTATTCTCTGGACAGTCTTGTGTGTAGCATCCTGTCAGCTTCACCTGGGCTGCTTGTCTCCTCAAAGATCACAAACACTTTAAAACATTATTTACTCAAAAATTTGCCCTGTGTGCTTCAAGTTGTCTTATTCTATCTCTGGTTATTTATCTAATCTAATCATCGTTTCCTAAAACACTGAGGCTCCTTGGCTGACATTTAAGAATGAGAGGCTGGAATGCTGATGAAAAGCTCTGTGAGATGGTGAGGGGTAGCTGAGGGAATTTTCTGTAAGGAAGAGTAGGTAGTAATATAGCTGTTTTGCAGAGAGTGGCCTCGAAAGCATGTATGTATCCATCTACACATTCATCATCTGTTTCTTTGTTTAATTTTTTAATCTTTTCTTTTAAACTGGTTCGATTCCCCAAATAAAAATTTTGCACATCTCCTAGGACTCAGTCTGCCTCCCAAAATTACAGTAGCAAAGCAGGAATCGGGAGTTTGACGGAGTCTCCCATTTCAGTCTGCAGTCTTTCACTCGCTCCCCATTTCCCAACATGGTTTTTCACTGACATCCTCATTTGTGCCTGACAGGCAGGGGTTCCTGTCTCATGTTAACTAAGGGTTAAACTCAGAGTCTTCTCCTGAGATTGAGGAGTGAGGCTTCCCTGGTCTTACCATGTGGAAGCAGAAGAGGTGATCCGAGGATCTGAGCAGCCTGACAGAGTTGTCGGAGGAAATATCTCGACTTCAATTTGCTGCTTTGATGAAGCAGGGGTGCACAACCTCAGAACCCTCTTCAACTTCTCAGATGCAGAGAGGCTTGCTTGGTTGCCCACTCCACACATCTCCATGCTATGAAAGCCCCTTTTGCTTCTGTCAGCTATCTTCCAAGCCTGTGTTTCCTTTTTATTTACCGTTTTACATTGATGTCTGCCCCCTTATTCTCCTTGCTTTTGCCTTCGTCCTTTACTGCTATTAATCAGTTTAAGGACATGTGGGCCAGAGACAAACACGCGTGTTTAAAACCCCACGTTTTAATCAGAAGTCCACAGCAACAATTCCAGAAACAGACTATTGCCTCATATGGCCAATGAGGCCATTAAGGCAAATCAGCATGTATAGCAAGCTTCAGGTCCGAAGGGCAGTGAGGCAGCACAGGCATTCTCTCAGGGGTCCCATGGATTTTGTCCTCACATGCGGGGGCCCCAACACTGACTGCAGTGTTTTCTCTTCTTCCTGAGATCTGTCCAGCCCAGCTCCAGGCCTGTTATTTATAAAAGTCTGCTCCAAACTATGAAGTCTCAAGAAAGATATATGGTATTTACAAAGCTTTATGCTCACTCCTCAAATGTATCCTTAATTTATTTCCTCGAAACCAAGTAAATAAAATATTGTAGGTACATGATGGAATGGCTCCAGGCTGGAGCTGACTGCGACGCCACTACAAATCTTGAGTTGGTCGTTCCCATCCAATGTCCCTGCCCATACCTCAAAAACACACTCAAACCATCATTAACCTCTCAACTTATGAGTTGTGTTATCAGCTCAGATGGATGTGTAAATATTTGGGTGAGGGAGCATACAGAGAGAAGCCAAATGGAGGATCTTGCAGCGATTTCTTTTTCCCATGGCAAGAATCTGCAGAAGTTTCTTTTTCCTAAGCATACCATGTAACTTTCAGGTCTAAAAACAATGTTATTCCCTGATGACTCATTCTCGATTTCAGGATGTTGGAACAGACAGGGCTAGACTCGGATTCTGGCTCTTCCTACTACTTTTGAGCACATGATTCAAGCTGTCTAGCCTCCCAGAGCCATGCACGTAAATGGGGTGAGTACCATTTGGTTCCCAACTGTGGTAGGAAACATAGTGGACACTGGAAAATCTAGTAATGGGGGAGCATTGTATTGATGCAGAATATCAGAGGCAAGAAGGATCATATTGACACCATTGTGTCCTTTTAGGCATTTCCTGATGAGCTTTGTTTTTCTTTTTTCCCCCACTTTTTTGGGGGAAAAATTAAATGCAGTCAAATTGAAATAACTTTAAAGTGAACGCCAACAGGCTACTCCTTAGCTTTCACTATGAACATTTTACTAAACTTATTGCTTAACCTCATATGTCCTTCGAGGCATCCATCCATCCATCCTTCCATCCATCCCTCCTTGTTTTACATGTCGCAGAAATTTCAGTCTGCAGAACACGTGTGCACGTTCCCTTCAGCGCTGCAGCACGTATATTATTAGATGGAGTTCCCAACGAAGTGAAATTACTTGCTTTGGCTCTTCTATTCCTTGCACCCCGCCGAATGCATGGGTGAGAGCATTCAAATAAGTTCTCTAAGGGGGGAATTTGTCAGTTTTTCTATTCCTATGGGGGTATGAGTGAGCCATTTCAGAAGCAAAAAGAGACTCCCAGTATGAGCCAAAGGAAGAGTCATGCTTTTCCAGGATTTCTGTACAGAGCAGGTCGGATATAGGTACTCAGAGAAGCCAGTGCTAATCTGTTGATAAACAGCTAACATTTCACTTTGATGTGCATTTTACATGTGACAGACTACTACAGACTTGGACCCCCTTCCCTCATACCCTCCTGTGCTTCAATAGCTTCCCGTAAGTGTATTGGGGGAAAACAATGAAGTGATTATTCTAAAATGTGAAAAGACCATGAGCTAAAACTATAAGCACATTTTCTGGAAGCTGGAAAAAGGAGTTGCATCAAGACTGAAGAAGAAGACTAAAACATGAAAAGGGAAAATTAACAGAGTTTAAAGTTTAGTTGAGACATGCCACAGTGCAGACCTTGCTGTTTTAGATCACGTTGACTAGAGAAATCCATCCAAAAACACTCATATAGGTGTAAGGAAGAGCTTTATACCAAGAAGCAATTGCGTATTAACAAAACATCCCAGTCCAGTCCAGAAGAAATCCCTAAGTCCAATATTTGCCCGTAAGTCCAATATTAGTCCAGAAATCCTTCAGACTCAGGCAGCGCTTGCAGTGATGTACAAGTCAGGAAGATCACAGGCCGGTGGATGCAAAATTTTGTGAATCCAACGGTGGTGGAAGCATCTCCAGGGGCTCTCACAGATCTCAACGTGACTCCATATGGTTTGCCATATGGTTCACGGAAGGTGAAAGCAGAGGGGGGTGTGTGTGGCATGCCTCCAGGGGGAAGAGACAGAACGGCCAGCTTTCGAAAGCCATTTATCACAGTTGCTCTCCAATCAAGCTGCAATCTGATTGACAGGATAAACTTGACCCACATGTGCCTGTGGGATCCAAGTTGGCACAAAAAACCTAACTAGCACACTTGTCATCCTTTATGCAATGACTCTAGAGACCCTGCTGAAGCTCTCTGGGGGAAGGCACTCGTGAGCCAATTAATTCATGGATTAATTGTCCCTGACCTTGCCTCTGCCTTAGGATTCCAGGGCAGCCTTCTCCAGTGATACTTTCTATGTGGTTTGTAATCACACACATCGGATGATCCTTTTCCTCCTTTATGCAAAAATTATTAGTTGAGCATTTATTTCAGGCATGCCTTGGAGTTATTGTGTGTGTTGTCCTAGAATGCCACAAGATGAAGTGCTACTGAACATAAACAGTGATACCTCACTTGTCGAACTCAGCTCATTCAAAATTCATGTTTGAACCTGGAAGCCTTGGAGACCTGAATGTATGTTTCCCCTAAGAAATCATGGAAAACCACAATGGAGGGTTTTGGCTTTCTCCCTCCTCTGTCTCAGAGAGGCTATCGCCCATGTTCTATTTCTGAGTTAACAAAATCAACAGGACCTTTTCAACCTCTTCGATGGCCAGGGTCCTTTGTCTTGTGGTTAACCATTTCATGCCTTTCTCAACATAAGCGGCTTTCATAGCATTGTCTTTGTCAAAAATGTTGGTCATTTCGACTTAACCATGTTATCTTCAGCTGCCCCATCAGAGAAGCTGTGGCCTGATTCAAATTTCGAAATGATTTCTCTTTTTAACCCTTTCGTGGTACTCTCAGAGTTTTCTCCTTGGTTTGACTGCTGGTTCCACTAATTTTCTTTGGAGTCATGGTTACAGTATTTTAAGCAAATCAAATAAAAAAAAGCATAATGATGAATGTTTTAATGCACTAACACATGCTCTATCTGACTATATTCTGTCTGAGATAGGACACTTCAACTGAAGCCACATCCCTATGTGTCCTCTGCAAGGATGATTCATTCTCAGCTATATGGGTTTTTTTTTTCAAGGTAGGTTTTCAGTTCTACTATCAGGAATAATTGCAAACAGAGCAGATCTTTTTTTGAAATTTGTTGTCCATGTCCTGCAAAGTTCAAGCTTGGAGCTGCTTGACAACTGAGGTGTGTGTGTGTGTGTATACACACACACACACACACACACACACACACACATATATATATAATTTTCCCAGTGCACAGAGGTTACCATAATTTATTTATGTGTGCAAGAGCAGTATGAAAAAGTTTTAATACTCTGAGAAGGACCAAGATGTGACGCAGAGACAGGATGTGACCACACGCTGTTGGAAAAATGGCACCAAAAGTATTGCTGGCTGCAATACTTGTAAGAAAAACACAGGATCTATGGGGTACAATAAAGTAAAGCAAGATATACCTGATTTGCTATCTGCTCTCAACATGTTTTGTGCCCTCTTTGCTGATGGCGACTGTATTGCCTTTGGCCCATTTTCGAATTGTGTACCTGTGTGTCCTCATTCTTGAGTTGCAAAAGTTCTTTATACTGTCTAGATACTTTATCTTTGCCAGATATATGGCTAACAGGTACTTTCTCCCTGTCAGTAGCTTGTCTTTTTGCCCTGCTCAGTGTCCTTCCATGGGGAAACATGTTTTATTTTATGAGACCTAATTTGTTATATATCCTTTTGGTAATTTGTGTTTTCAGCATCAATGCTAAGAACCACCAAGCTAGCTGACCATAGATTCTGCCGATTTTATCCTGCACTTTTCTATTTTGGGTAAGTTTTATAGTTTTACATTTTTGCATTGAACTTTGTCATCTGTGTTGTTATTTTATATAAAGTGTGAGCCTTAGATCAACGTTCATTTTCTCCCTATGAGTGCTCCGTTGTCCAGCATCATTGGTTGGAAAGGCGAACCCTCTGTGCCTTTGAAACAACTCAGTTGTGAATATTTGCATGAGTCTTTTTCTGTATTCTCTATTCTATTCTGTTGCTCTGTGTCTATCTCTCTGTCAATAGCCCACCGTCTCCATCACTGTAGCGATATAACAAATCTTACTTTCAGGTAGAGGGATTGCATTGCATTCTTCTTTTAAAAAAATTGTTTTAGCAAGTCTGAATACACTTCTCCCATACCAATTTCAAAATAAATTTGTTGGTGCCTACAAAACACTTTGCAATGATTTTTGATAGCAATGCCATGGATGCTGTAGGTCAATTTGGGAGGAGTTGACATTTGCACTGTGCTGAGTCTTCAGATGATTGACATATCTTAAACATTTCTTTGGAATGGGATAATTTTAACCATTTTACAGAGCAAGGAATTCAAAGGAGGTACATGTAAGTAAAGCGAGGTGATTGAGGAGGAAATAAGTTAGCTATCTGGAGTTCAGATAAAGGACTGAAATGAAAACTATGGGACCTGAAACTAGTGTAAGCTGGCAAAATGACAGTGTCAGCTTACTGTGTATGTTGAAGCAGTCATAGCTCTCCCCTGTTCAGACTGTTGCATCTAGAGGAAATGTTTATCATCGTGGGAAGGCCAGACTCACTCCAAGATTCTAACTTGGCTGGAAAAGGATAAGTGTATTTCTCTGGAAATGTACAAGGGAAGTCAAAAAGTCTTGCTTCAGAGTACATACAGATTGCTATCCCATGTATTACAGAGCTGAGATGAAGTACTATGGGTCATTGTGAGTGGTCCAATCATATGGTCTACTATGCCAGAAAGATGAATTCAAGAGGTCTAGCATTGCATTCACCATCAAAAATATCAAAATGCCGAGTAATTGTTTCACAAGATTTCCTCCATCTAACTCGATACACTGTTGAAGGTGGTATTTGCAAATTTTGAATTTTTCCCAGAAGAATTCTACACTCTTTGATGTATCCCATCAAAACAGCAGTGCTGACATCCTTGAAGGGCTCAGATCATGCTTCTTTTCAATGTTTTTTGAGTTTGAGGAACTGAAAAGAATCCTGAAGGAATAAGTTTAGGGCTGTCGGGGAAAGTTTTCTAACCTATGTATATCTTGTAGGACAGCTCTTGCTACCCTTAAATGATGAGCAGATGCATTGTCGGGTTGGAAAACATTTTATCTTGGTGCAAATTTCCTGGTCTGTTTCTCACCTATGAAGTGTCCAATGTTCTTAAAAATTCTTCATACTAAATCCCTATGGTCATCATGTGGCCTTCAACAAAATTAAATAAGATTATACCTTTAAAATCTTTAAAAAAAACACATATTGGACATTGTGTGTCCTTTTGAAAGTTACTGTTTTGATGGGATCTATTTTTTAAAGACAACCTTTTGAGACTGAGGCAAATGCTTTACTGAGAGAATTGATTGAAGAGACATGCTTAAACACAATTTGCTTGGAATAGACTCATGTGTATACAAGCTGAAACCTCAATAGCAGTACTTTCCTAGTTACTCTTTAATGGGAAACAAGCAGTACAATACAAGAGCAACACCTTACAGAAAGCATGGTCCTCCTGTAATAAAGACTGATATCTCTTCAGACCTACCGGGACCCCTGTTCTTCTGGAATTCCTCCTGGAAACCTCTCTGATTCCCGTCTCTTTCAGCTGCATCTTCAACACTGACCTGGCCTGGCCCTGTATCAGTACGGGGTACTTGTTCAAGACCTGACACCTAGATAAAAGTTTAGTCTCCGTCTTCACCATTCCTTTATCAGTTTGTCGTGATGCAAACAAAGCTCCAGGAACTGAAAAACTAGTTGAAATATCTCAGCAAACTGAGGCAGCATTGTGAGCACCCTGGGTCTGTACCAAGAAATCTGGGAGATAGCCATATGGTGACCTAGTGGGAAATATTTGTATTTGTAACCATTCCAAAAAAAGGTGATCCAATAGAACAAATAAATGATGAAACAATATCATTACTTTTACATGCAAGTAAAGCTCTACTGACAATCATCCAAAAGTGGTTAAAACAGTACAACATCAGGGTCAAGTTGGATTCAAAAGAGGAAATGGAACAAGGAATATTATTGATGTCAAATGGATCTTGGTAAAAAGCTGATAATACCAGAAAGCTGTTTTCTTGCATGTTGGTTTTTTTTTATTATTACGCAAAGGCATTCAACTATATGGATAATAGACTATGGATAATTTTGTTAAGAGGGGAAATTCCAAAATATTTTATTGTGCTCATTTAGAACCTGTACATAGAACAAGAGGCACTTGTCCAAAGAGAGGAAGGAAATCGTCTATGACTTAAAATCAGGAAAGATGTGCAACAGGGTTGTATTCTTTGATCATACTTGCTCAATTGATGTGCACAGTAAATTACCTGAGAAGTTGGACTATATGAAGAAGAGTTTGGCATCAGGAGTGGAAGAAGACTTATTAACAACCTGTATTATGCCAATGACACAATATTGATTGCTGAAAGCAAGGAGGACGTGAAGCACTTGCTATATAAGTAAAAGACTGCGGCTTTCAGTATTGGTTGCAACTCAATGTAAAGAAAATGCAAATCCTCACAAATGGACCACTAGGCAACATCATGAAAGATGAGAACTATATTGATGTTGTCAAGGATTTCATTTTGCTTGGATTCACAATCATGGACACATCAGTCAAGAAATCAAATGACATATTGAATTGGGCATATCTGCGACATAAGACCTGTTTAAAATATTGAAGTCACTTTGAGACCTAAGGAGTACCTGACCTAAGATACAGTATTTCTATCACTTTATACGCATATAAAAGACGAACCTTCAATAAAGAAAACTGGAGAAGAATCAATGCACTTGAATTATGGTGTTGGGAATATTAAAGACACCACAAACTATCAGGAGAACTAAAAAAAAAAATTCTCTCTTGGCGAAAGTATCTCCAGAATGGACCTTACAAGGGAAGATGGTGAAACTTAGTCTCAAGTACTTTGGACATGTTCTCAGCAGGGACCACTCCTTGAAGAATAAAAGTATGTTCAGCAGAGGATCAATGAACAAAGAGAAGATTGTCAAAGAGAAGAAATGACACAGGGACCAAGACAAGGGGCTCAAACAACAATTGTGTGGTTGGCCCAGGACTGAGCAATTTTTGTTCTGTTGTATAGAGGCTCTCTGTGAGTTGGGGGCAATTCAGCAGCACCTATTAACAGGAAGAACATAAATTTATCTCTCTGAGAAGAGTATGGGCATTGAAATCACCAAGTGATAAGAAAATGTTTTGAAAATGATGATGGCAACAAGTGTACAAATGTGGGTTGCATACAATGGCTGGCTGGCTGGATTGTGATGGGCATTGTATGAGCCCCCAATAAAATGAATTTTTGAAACACAACAAAGCGAAATTATTAAAAATCTATGGTGAAATACTGATCCAGCAATGGAATAGCGTTTGGATGAGGCTTGTAATTTTCTTTTTCATTTCTCCTCTATGTTTGCTCTATTGGACTCAGAGTCATCACTTTTACCAATGGCATCTGTCCCACCCTACTTTACAGGTAAATATATATGCAATCTTTGGAGAGTCCTCTCATTTTTCTTGATAACTGTGTGTCACCTAGTTTCTTAGTCTCCTGTTCAAAAGAGAGGGTAGCCTTTCGTGGTATCTGAACCTCCCCACACAGCAAAGAACCTTCCCTGAGCCACCTTCTCATGAGCTCAGAGCAGAGAAAGACCTGGGGTTGGGGAGCAGGACTCAAGAATTGTCGACCTGGGTCAATCATTCAACGTGTGGTGAACCTTCGCCACTTCAGTTCTCTGAGATTCCACTTCTCCATCTGTAAACTGCTGACAAGAACCCCCAGTGAGAGGTGTTTCTGATGGGATTCAGCAGAAAGACGGTCTAAAAAGAGCACGTCAGCTAGCATACCACACACCTGGAGGGTATTCAGCAGGACTCATTACCTACTCATCAAAACCCACTGCTCCAGACAGAAAAGTACGAAGTCTCTTCCTTTTATCCATGGGAACTATCATGTGACACCAAGTCCTCAAGTGTACAAAGGATGGGGAGGGACGGAAACCTGGGTACAGCTGGAGACACTCTTCTTTGAGGTGCATCTGACAGCAAGCTCCCTTGGCCACTGAGGATTAGGCGAGATTTTCCATCCAGGTCTTCTGTTTGCTTCACACCCTGCTAGCCTTCCCCTGACCCCAGAATCTCTTCTTCCAGGGAAGGCTACTCTTAAGACTTTCAGACCTGGTTCTCCAAAGCGCTCCAGAAGCAGCTGGAGGGTTTCATATGGATAATGATTGTTCACGCTCAGACTTAAAAATAAGCAAAACACCCAAACCCCAAACACAACACTCATCGCCGCTTCCCCTCCCCACTCCCCACCAATGAAAAAACGTACTGAAGCATGGTAGAGGAAAGGTCAGTGAAAATAAACATCGTCTCTTAAAGACACTTCACAGCTGTGAGTTGATGCAGCACAGTGAGGCGGGCGGTGGGGGTGGGGGTGGGGGGCGGTTGAGCTTCCAAAATGCATAGCTGTGGTTTGGGTGGAGGAAAGCAGACTCCTACCCAATACGTCTCCAGGCCTTCATGGTGGCCCCCAGACTGGAAATTAGAGTAAACATTCCTCAGCATTCAGATTTGTCAAAAACACTGGGGTCGAGCTCCAGGAGCAATTTTATGGATGTAGGGTGGAAGTCGGACATTTCTCAGGCAATTGGGGGTGAGGGGAGCGGTTATCAGGGAAATGACTGTCCAGATCATGGCTCCATCACTTAGGGTAACTTTGGACCAATCATCCGATGTGTCAGGCTTTCAAAGTCAAACCTCTCTTAAACAGGGGAGTGATGGTCTCCTGATATTTGCTTAATTATGAAGACTTGAGAGTCTGAAAGTAAAGAACTTGATTGAATCTGGTCCATACTAGACTCTCCATTAAAACAAATAAACTAATCTCTCATTGGTATCAAATATTTTCTGCCTCATGACAACCCTATTTGTGAGGTTCTAAGAGTTCTATAAGGTTTCTTTGGCAGTAATATTTGCTGAAGCAGACTTTCTTGGTACTGCTGGATAAATTTGAACCATCATCTTATAGGGTTACTCTTGGAGCCTAAAATATTAGTACTACTCAGGCACCTCAGATTGGATGACAGAGATGATAATAGTAACAGCAAGAATAATCTAACCGTAACACCCGTGGAAATAGCAGCTATGTCAATCATGTTTATTCCTGACGTTAAGCCATCTTTTCTCACTTTTTAAAAAACACACAGAAATGCTAGCAGAAAGGCAGACTGTCACTTCCAACTGATGCTTCTAGGCTTTGTCACCAAGACAGAGGGAGAGACACCTGGAATCTGGCAACAAAGAAGAGAACAGAGACTTGCTATTGAAAATTTGCAAATAAAGCTCTGTGGATTCATATCAACAGTACTGATGATGATGTTGTTGTCAGTGGGAAGGTAGTACTTTAGGGTACTTGTCATACCACCCTGAGCTTTCGTTTACAAAAAGAGATGATCAGAATAGATTTGCCAATGGCTATGATAATGTCTATCATGCTAAACCAGCTCCTGTCTCAGTGCTGTCAGAAATGGCTACCTAGAGTGACCTACCCATTCTCTCTCAGGCAATAATGCCAGCTCAGCATGTGTCTGGTAGTAAAAATGACTCCACCAAAACTGTAGAGAGTGAGAGGGTCCCTTATATCAGGGAAGCTTAGAGAGCAGCTCTGATTTTAGGAGAGGTTAAAATAAAGCAGCTAAGAGGCAGACCCTCAGCAAGGGGCTGATGGCAACATGGAGCATGGTCTGGCAATGCTTTGTCCTGCTCTTCAGAAGGTCAATATGAGTTATGACTGACTCAGCAGAAACTTAAGACAACAGAGAAGCAAGCCAAGTGGGAGAAACTTTGGTGTGAGGTCAAAGAGGCAGAGAGCAGAGAGGAGCCATAGCTGGGGCTTATGCATGAGAAGGAGATCAGGCAGGATAGGATTCTGAAAACCCAGTCAGGTTTTTGGAAAAGTCTTCATCCTTCACACTGAGGTTTGCAGGGTCTCGTTAGAAGACAAGTATTGGACCCCACACATCTCTGACCTCAAGTGGTTAATACAGTATAGTGTAGATGCCATCAGGAAGGAAACATCATGCACTCAGTGCATGGGGGATCCCGAGGTGTCTTCGATGACCCTGATATAGTTTCCTGAAATAAATGTCATTAACCATCTGATATGTATTCTTCCATAACTCCAGCGCAGTATAAAATTCAGCACCAACATTTCTAGGAATTATTCTGGGCTCCACCACTGACTGGTTGACCTCGAGAAGATAATCTCAGTGTCTTATGCTGGCAGCCCTTCAATTGTAATGCAGGGTCAATACTGCCAATCCTTTGGGCTTTGGTGATGTGACGATTGAATGAATACGTTCATCAATCCAAGGAAAGAACAATGAGGAACTCTATAAACTGTATTGATGATAATGAAATCTTCCCATATAAGGATGTAGAAAATTTTGAACTTTGCTTTGGGGGAAATTGGAACCTTCAGTAATTATTATTATTATTATTATTATCTTCTACTTTAATGGAAATTGAAGACTGTAGTCTTCAATATAGATTGCAGCTAAAGGTAAAGAAAACAAACCTTCTCACATCTAGACCAATCAATATTATGGTAAGTGGAGTAAAGGTTGAAGTTAGGTTGAGTCTCATTTTACTTGGGTACACAATCAATGCTCATGGAAACAATAGTCAAGAAATCAAATGTCTTTATAGTGAGTGAAATTATCCAACTGCAAGAGGACACATATGTGGCAGTCATGTGCTTATGTTAATTTTATGATTGAAATGTAGGGGTGGAGTCTAGCCTGTTAATCTGTAGATAGTCATTGAGTAGCCAATATGGCCTCTATGTGGGCATGGCTTTCTCCTGAGACTTCTGGCACATCTCACGGTATTTTCCTCATGAAGATGAGAAGCATCTTCCCCAGTTGTGGGGAGTTATTCTCAGAGATGATTAATCGCGGAGAAGACAAGATGGCAGCGTCTGAGAAGCTGGAGGAGCCAACGGAGAGACCACACAGCTTTGCCCTGATGGAGCTAGATCTCTGAAGCTGGGGCGGCCACTTGGAGACCTCTACCAGCGATGAGTTGCTTCTGCTGTTGATGGACCCTGAACCCTGGAAGCAAGGAGCCATGTGGAGACCCCTGCCAGTGCCGGGATTCTGTACCCCCTGACCTGTAACTTCGTGAGTCGGAAGGAGACTGTAAAGACTGATTTTGAGCAAATGGGTTAATATTGGACTTATGACTTTGAATGGGACTGGGCTGGGATGTTTTCTCAATGTCCTGTTCCTCTTGTATATATAAACCTTTTGCTATATCTACATGCATGTCTATGAAATTTGTTCCTCTAGTCTACCTGGACTAACACAACATATTATAAATAAAGCAGAATAAAGACACTCAAACCAAAAGTCACAACCATTGGAGACTGCAAAGGAAGTGGAAGTGAGCAGAGGATGAGGAGTGGGGCAATGGGCTGGGCTATTAACAGGTGTTGAGTTGGGTGAAATGGAGAATAATGGCTCATTGGGAGAGAGATGGGGAGGGGAGTGGGTCATGGGTAGACTACTGGAGTATTTGATGAGTGGTTTGAACTGTTGAATGCATAGTTAATTATCTAAAATATAACTTCCACCTAATTTAGAATAGAAATCAGTATATAAATTAACTAAATAAAACAATACCTCTTTAAGGAGAAAAACAAAGGGAAAAGAAATCACATGTTGCATCACATTGGGCAATGTGCTGCACAAGACCTCTTCAAAGTATTAGAGAGCAGGGATGTCACGCTGAGAACTAAGGTGTGTGTCTGAACCAAGCCATGGTGTCTTTAATTGCCTCTTACGCAAGTGACAGATAGGCAATGAATAAGAAAGACTGGAGACAATGGATGCATTTGAACACATTTAGCTTATGTATAGTGCTGGGGATGAATATTGAAAGTGCTTTGGACTGCTAGAAAAACAAACAAATTGCTTTTGGAACAAGCACATAGAGAGTGCTCCTTAGAAGTGAGGCTTGAGCGACTTTCACAACCTTTGGGCATGTTTATCAGGAGAGACAAGTCTCTGGAAAATGACATCAATTGGAGGGTCTTAAGAAATGAGGAAAGCCCTCCAGAAGATGGATTGTCACAGTGGCAACAGCAAAGGATTCATAACAATTGTAAGCATGGTACAGTACCAAGCAGTGTTTCCTTCTGTTGTACACAGGATCACTAGGTATCAAAACCAGCTCAATGGCACCTAACAACTACATCGACAAGTGGTTATTATTGTGATCAATATTAATATTAGTCATTCATATTCGTGTTAGTCATATTTTAGTTATGGAAATCTAATATATGAAACTAAGTCAAACAGTATTGCTACTTGAATTAATTCCAAATAAAATGTGTTTAAACATGCCTCTGAGGATCCAGGGATGGCTACAGATAGGTTCTCTCAGTAATAAATTTGTCATCCTCTCATTTCGATTCCTTTTTTAATAGTCTAGAACCTGATAGGACCTGCTGAACAGTTAGGTTCAAGACCAAGCAAGGGCCATTCAGATGGTGATGAGAATTTTCTTTTAGGTGTGTGAGGGAGGATATATGGGGAGTGGTATGCCTCAAAGGTGGATTTCTTTGAAGGATGCAGGAAAACCACAGGTGCTTGTTATGAAGACATTTAAGAAAATTGAAAACTGTGTTGGGATGGGAGGGCTAGTGGAATTGCCTGAGGAAGTTGGATTTCCTGCCCCCTGCCCCCCACCCCAATAAATAGACATGATCATCCTTAGAGCATAGCAAGAATTTTCCTGCAGCAATTTCTTTTAGAAATATTCCACCATCCTCCCTACAATCCTCTTCCTGGTATGTTCAACTTCTTTTGATTTCCAAAGCTCAAAGAACATTGAAAAGGAAAGCAATCTGAGTCCCTGGAGGATTCCTACATTACTGGCTTAGTGTGGTGGAAAACCAAGAACACATAGGTCTTTACAGAAGAAAGATGGAAATACCACCTGCAGAAAAGTTTTGACCTAAATGAAGACTATGTATGTCAATACACAGTAGCTTCACGTTAAGATATTTTTGTTTCATGAAAGTTTCCATGATTAAAATTTCCCCTGAATACATTCCTAAAACTAGAGACAATGTATATCATCAACTTGTTCTCAAAAAGTTTTTTGATCCTGACTTGATGGGTGCATAAGACATTTCCAAGTCAACTCAAGCTT
>PVJH01019654.1:0-42299 GCA_004026705.1 Nesogale talazaci
ATATCTCTAATGAAGTGATATATTAAAGCCTTTAAAGGATTCACAGAGTGCTATCATACCCTGTGCTATGAAACAAAATGCAATACATTTAAAAGATGTGAAATTATATAAAATAGGTTCATTGTTCATACTATAAACTAGAAATAATGATACGAGAAACATCAGCAAAATCTCTAAACATCTAAAAATAAAATAGTGCATATCTTAATTATATGTGTGGCAAAGAGGAATTTGTAAAGAGAAGAAAAAATGCAGAGCAATAGATGAAAATGAAAACACACATAAAATATATAGATAGATGAGAGAACATAGATGATAGAACATAGATAATGATGATAAATAGATAGAAGATAGATGATAGATAGATAGATAGATAGATAGATAGATAGATAGATAGATAGATAGAGATAGATAGCTACAGCAGTGCTTAGAGGGAAACAGGCAGCACAATTATCTCTGCAAATCTATCTAGATAAAATAGGCTGAATGAAAATTCTGGAGTTGAAAATTATGGGACTGGTGGTTCCAGGGGTGGGGCATAGGAGATGGGGAGGAGGGGGAAAGGAGGTGGTGTTGACCTGCCCAAGGATAAGGGAACAGCAAGTGACTCAAAATCAGTGACAAGGTGGGTGTGAGAGGTTTGATAGGGACTGATCAAGAGCAATGCAACAGAAAGTAAATACTGAAACCCAAATGGAGGCTGAGCATGATAGTGGGACAAGAGGAAAGTAAAAGGAAATAGAGGAAAGAACTGAGAGACAAAGGGCATTTACAGAGGTTCCAAAATAGGCATGAACATAGGTAAATAGATTTATATATAATGATGGCAAAGTATATCTACGTATCTATACTTTGGGGTTAGTATTAAGGCAGCAGAAGGGCATTGGACCTCCACTCATGTGCTTTCTCAATGCAGGAATACTTTGTTCTATTAAATTGGCATTTCATGAGGCCCACCTTCCTGACATGATCACTGAAGACAAATGTGTGCATAAGCAAAAGTGGTAAAGAAAGCTGATCGTGTTTGGCTATCAAAAGATAAAGCATCTGGGGTCTTAAAGGTTTGAAAGTAAGCAGCCATCTAACTCAGCAGCAAAAAAATACACGTGGAAGAAGCACACCAGTCTGTGTGACCATGAGGTGTGGAAAATATCAGGTATCAGGCATCAAAGGACTAAATATTATACCATTATAAATGAGGGGGAGTACAGATTGGGGCCTCAAAGCCCACCTGTAGGTGAAGTGACATCCCCCTACAGAAGGGTGGCAGGGAGGAGATGAGCCAGTCAAGGTACAGTGTAACAACTGTGAAATACTCAAAATTCCTCTAGTTCTTAAATGCTCCCTCCTCCCCACTATCATAATCCCAATTCTACCTTAGAAATCTGCTAAACCAGAAGATGTACACTAGTGCAGATAGGAACCAGAAACATGGGGACAGATGATTCCCTTCAGGAACAGTGGTGAGAGTGGCGATAGCGGGAGGGTGGAAGGAAGGCAGAGTAGTAAAGGAGAAACTGGTTACAAGGATCTACATATGATCTCCTCCCTGGGATATGGACAACAGGGAAGTGGGTGAAGGGAAACAATGCATAGTGTAGGATATGACAAAGTAATAATAATTGATAAAATATCAAGGGTTCATAGGGGAGGGGGAACAGGAAGGGGGAAATTATGAGGAACTGATATCAGGGACTTAATGCTGGAATTTTTAATTTCAGGGAAAAATTTTGTTTTTATTCTTTACCTTCATAGCTATCAAAATATATGACAACCAAAATATATTAAAATATGGATATAATTTCTATACCAGATATGTTTTAATGAACTGTATTTAAATAAATGTTATATAATTAAAGGTATTTAATTAAATGTTACAAAAACAGTGTGCTTGCTTTTATAAGGTTAAATGGAAATAAATTGTTTGAGAATGATAATGGCAACAAATGTGAAAATGTGCTTTGTTTACAATGGATGAATGGATGTATTGTGTTGGGGTTTGTATGAGCACGCTAAAAAATGTTTTTCAAAAAGAAAGGGTCTAAAACAAAAAATGAAATAGGTGAATTTTAGCTGACCCATGGGGGAAAAAAGAGAAAATCATATTTTCAACCAATAATCTAAGTTTCTATTTTAAGTAACTTGAAATAGTATGCCAATTTAAATGGAGAAAAAGTAAAATTAATTTAATAACAAAAATAAGGGAAGGATACATTAAAAACAGGGACAATAGTTACAAATCATGAGAATATCTGGACTACATGAAGAACATGGCCTCAGAATTAGAAGACTTATTAATAACCTTCAAAATGCAGATATCACAACTTTGTGTGCTGAAAACAACAACTTGAAAGACTCATTGAGGAAGATCAAATACTGCAGTCTCCACTTTTGATTGCAATTCCATGTAAACAAAACCAAAATCTTCACAACTGGGCCAAGGCATGTCCATATTTGTCTCTAACTGGATGTGAATCATGCTCAGTAAAGAAAAGATTGAAGTTATTAAGGATTTCATTTTGCTGGGACTCACAGTCGATGCTCATGGAAACAGCAGTCAAGAAATCACAACATGTATTATGTTGGGTAAATTCGCATCAATTTTTCCATGACATTCCTTATTCAACATCCAGCTTTCACATGCATATGATGCAGTGGAAAATACCAATGGCTTGATTCAGGAGCATCTCAGTTGTCAGAGTGACTTCCTGGCTCTTCAATTCTTTAGTGAGGTCTTGTGCAGCAGATTGACCAAATGAAACACCTCGTTTGAACACTTGAATGATGCTTCATTAAGCATGGCTTGGGATGCAAGTAAAGCAAAACCCTTGACAAGCTCAACCTTTTGGCCCACTTGTGAGGATTTGGGTCTTCCTTACATCATTGTAATCTATCCCAAAGACTACAATCCTTGGCCTTCACTTTCAACAAGCAAAATTGTGTCTTCTGAATACCACAGGTAGCTAATAAACCGTTCTCCAATCGTGATCCTGCACACTTCATATAATCCAGCTTTTCTGATGCTTTGCTCAGCATATTGGTTGAACAAGAATGGTAAGAGTATACAACCCTGAATGATATTTTAACTGATTTTCAAACATGTAGTCCTCCCTGTTCTGTTTTTAAAACTAACTGCCTCTTGATCCATGTACAAGTTCTGAATGAGTACTGTCTAAGTGCTCTGGAATTTTTAATCCGACCAAAGTTACCCACAGTTTATGAGTTCACACAGTTGAGTATCCTTGTATAGTCAATTGAACACAAGTAAATATCTTTCTGGTACTCTGCTTTGAGCCAAGATCGATCTGACATCAAAAACAATTCTCTTTATTCCACAGCATTTTCTTAATATGGCCTGAACTTCTGACAGCTCCCTGTCAATGTACTCTTGAACTCCTGTTGAATGATCTTCAGCAAAATTTTACTTGTGTGTGATAACAATTATATTATTCTAGAGTTTGAGCATTTTATTGGGTTGCATTATTTTGAGAGGGCACAAGTATCATATTTCTTTCAGTCAGTTGGTCAAATAGCTGTCTTCCAACTTTCCTATCTTAGAGAAGTGAATGCTTTCAGTTCTTCATTAGCTTTCTAAAATGTTTCAGTGGGAAGTTCATCAATTCCCAGAGCCTTCTTTTGGCCAATGTATTCAGTGCAGTTCGAATTTCATTTTTCAGCACCATGGGTTCTTGCTCATATGCTACCTCCCAAAATGATGGACAGTAGACTCATGTTTTTTCGTTTTGCTTTTTTAGTACAGACACCATGTCGTCTTTTCATCTTCACTTGATGCTTCCTGCATCATCCAATATTTTACATATGGAATCTTTCAGATTCGCAATTCAAGACAAAATGTTTCTCAAGTACGTTCAGTTCCAGATATGCTGAGCATGTTCTTCCTCTTTGGTTTTTCTAATCTAAGTCCTTGCACATTTTGTTTTAATATTTGGCTTTATCTTCTATAGCTGCCCTTGGAAATTTTCTAGTCAGTCCTTTGACTTAAAACTTTCTTCCATTTGCTTTGACCACTCTGCGATTTAGAATGAGTTTCAGCGTCTTTTCTGACATCCACTTTGATCTTTTCTTTCTTTCATGTTTTTTAAGGACCTTTTGGTATCTTCATTGCCGATGGTCTTGATATCCTGCCACAACTTATCACATCTTCTGTCAGTAGTGTTTAATATGTCATATATGTTCTTGAGATCATACTGAAAAATTTAGTCTACCAGGTGGGATAGACTAAAGTCATATTTCAACTCTGTGGGTTATTTTAAAATTTTTACAGCTTTAACCTGAATTTACAGATAAGCAATTGATGGTCTGTTGTACAGTTGGTCTCTGGTCTGCTTTTACTGGCTGATATTGACCTTCTCACAGAGATAGTCAATTTGATTCCTCGGTATTCCATCTGGGGAAATCCATATAGCTATACTTGCTATTTGTGGAGTCTAAAAGGTTTTTACTATAAACAAGACAATGGTCTTCAAAAAAATCTATCATGCAATCTCCAACTTCATTTCTATCACTAAATACATATTTTCCAACTCATGGTCCTTTTTTTTTTTGCATTTCCCAATTTTTACATTCCAATCACCACTATCAATGCAACTTGATTGCATGTTTGGTCTATTTCCAAATGAAGTAGCTGGTGGAATTCTTCAATTACTACATTTGTGATTGTTTCATAAATGTGATTAATAGTTGTATTGATTGCATTTCCTTGAAGTTGAATAGAGGTAATATAGTCACAGCTAACATTGTATTTCATTTAGTGAGATTCTTTCTGACAATGAATGCAATACATTTCCCTTGATTCCATTAGTCCAGGCATAACATATCCTATGACTTTCTGGTTCAAAATTGCCCAAACCAATGCATTGCAACTCACTTATGCCTAGGATATGCATCTATATGTGTTCCACTTCACTTTTGGGTACTTCCTAAATTTTTCTAAATTCACATCACAAATTCCAAATTCCAATCATTGCAAGACTTTTTCAGCTATTTTTCTTTATCTTGACTCTTAAAGCGTCCCAAAGCTACTCTCCCATAGACTTGACCCAATTTAAATCACCATGGTAGATTGCTTTCCAAGAAATCATCTCTTCAGTTATTTTTTAAGTGTCCTCAGATTGAGGGCCCAATCTGCTGGCAGCATCTCGCACAATATTGTGGTTCCTTGTTTGGGCTTTCAGTGCTTGAAAGTACATCTAGGGGCTGAGCGCTAGTGGCGTAGTGGTTGTGTGCGGGATTGCGGTCCACTGGGCTGGTCGTTCAAATGCAGCAGCAGCTCTCCAAGAGCAAGGTTGGCCCACCTACTTCAACCAGAGGGCAGTGATGCCCCCTCCCTGCCAAAAAATAAAATGCATCTAAACTATGCATCAATTCTTCATTGTTTTCCTTCTCTACAGTGCGGAACCCAGTACATCTCCATTGCTCTTACTCTGGAGGTTCCACTGAGACTGGTTCCCTTAGAGAAACCCCACTGCTATTAAAAGTACCAGTGACCTAGCTTCCAGTATCTCAGCAGCACCAAAGTCACCACAGTGAGACAAACTGACAGACAAATTGTGGAGGTGGATTGGTGGGACCCCCTATACTGTGGTCCTTAATTGTTCTTGTGACATGAATTATGCCCTTCTGATCTTGAAGTGAGCTCACCCCAACGTTAGAATAATCAACTATTGAAGATCAAATGGGCACCATCTACCCATGGGCAGAGTGTTAGGTAAAAAGGGATGGGAAACAGGAAGCATTTGGTCCAAGTGGATTAAATGAGGGTATATTGAATGGGATCAAAACTGATTAATTAAAACAAAAGTGCATAAATTGAATGGTATAATTATGGTCCCTTAAACCTTCACTAAAATCACAGTAAACTAATTAAAAAGTTAAACTAAATAATTAATTAAACTAGTTAATAAATAAATAAACTAGATAATTAAACTAGTTAAAAAGTAAACTAATGAACATACATGTGTTAAGGCATAAAAATATTACAGACTCTATAATTTCATTTTAAAATATAGTTGGACATGGCAGAACTTTAGAAATTAAGAACAGACTAGCAATTTTTGAGAGTTAAAGGTTTAAGAGGTTTCAGAAATATAAAAGTAGAATAGGATTAAAAAAGTAGGTGATGGAGTTGTTCTTTGCTTTGTTATGGTAGATAAGTAAGCCAATGACAGAAAGAAGTTTGTGCAGAACTGAACATACACACATATTAGAACAAGAAATACTTGGAGGATATGAGCAAGCACTGTGAATTTTACCCTTGCCACTATTCGAGTTGCGATGCTATACTGTAATTTTACAAACACTAATTGGATAATGTGGGTAAGTATATATGGGACTCTTTGAATTATTTCTTATGACTCTACCATAATCTCAATTTTAAAATTCAATTTAAATTAGTTTTTAAAATAGGCTAAGCTAATATTATATCTTAGCAGACATGGATGAAGTGAGAAACGAATTGTTCTCTAACTGAAGAATATGTAGGTGGAAACAGATGTGTACCTAACCTCAGTCTATAAACACAAAACTTGATGTGAAAGGCTTAGAAGTGAATTCAAGTACTATTCAAATTGCACCCCCAATTCCCCATGGCATGCTACCCACATGTTTTTAATTAGAGAGTTATTTCCTTTGTTCAGCTGTTTTCAATTTTAACAAACCACAGTGACGTAGAGAACGGCAAAAAAGTCCTTCTCATCTTCAGTGACTACATCTTTTCCGAAACCATAAGAGTTAATGGACAGTTTTTATGAATGCATTCTGAAGTACAAAACACTTCTAAATACACTGCCCTAGATGATGTATTGCACTATGGGGGCAGAAATGTGTAGAGTAAACAGCAAACCACTTATAAATAAAATTTCCATAAAGTGAATATTAAGGACAGCAGCAAAAAGTGAAGAAAGTCAGATTGAGCTAAACTTGAACCGGCTTCATTTAATTCTACAAAATACATAGAATTCAAATTTCACTTTTCTTCTTTGTGATTGCTACTACTTATTATATAGTAATATAATATAATAAAAGACCGTGTTCTGGGGGCTGAACCAAGCTGGAAACACTGAAAAGAAAGATGCTGGAGACCAAGAGAAACGGGGGCAAGCACTGCAGAGGTGGGCAGCAGAGAACTGTCTGCAGCAGTGCATGCATGGAAACCAGAGGATGCAGAGAATGGGAGCAAATTAGCCCAAAGAATGGAGTTGGGTACCTTCATACACGTCAACAAAAGATTTGGATCGCCCACCATAAAGGGATAACAGTTACAGATAGCATGTGCTCATGTACTTGGATTCCAAGTAAAGTAAGAGGCAGCCATGAGGAAACCCACAGAGGTCTGACATGCACCGTATAGGAGTTTGCTGTAAAAACTCTGCCTCAAAAGTGATTATAATTCTGGTCAGAATTCTCCCGAGGGTACTGGAAGAGAACTGGTTCAGTAAGTTCTACCTCAGGACACTATCTAGTCAAGAACAAATTTACACACACACACACACACACACACACACACACCCATCTGTCCTGAGCTGACGGTCTACTCCTGAGAGACATCTGCTGGTACAGGTCTAGAGTAAGCTTTCCCAGTGATACATGAATCAATGTGGAAGGATGAGTGGGTCCCCTTATAGAGAGAAGCAGGTTCCTCTCTCTTTATGCCAGATGAGTCACATGCTTTCTGTTGTCTACAGTTTTTTCCCCTTTAAGTAATTTATTCTTAATTTTAATGTTTGTATCTTACAAATAATAAGATTTCCAATTTCTGACACTATGTAAGTGTGTAATCCAATAAGATTAGACAGTAGAGCCTTTATTCAGGATATCATCACTGTTTGTAAATCTTGGACTTCTTCATTCTCTCTGATTAATTGTTCAATGTCTGTATTTCGAAACTACCAACCAACCCACAGGAGAAAGACAGCACTTCCTCCTCCTTTAAAGAGTTATAGACTAGGACACTTACTAGGGGCATTTTACCCTGCTCTATCAGTCACTATGAATCATAACGAAATTAATGGCAGTGAGTCTCTTGAAAGAATAGTATGCCGTTACACATCTTTCCTTTTTTAAACTGTACAGTATATCCCCTTGCTGTGTTCTAACTGCTGCCTCATGACCCATATCAAGGTTCCAGAATTTTCATCCGTCTCAGTGCTATCCATAGTTGGTTATGATTCATAAAATTGAATATATTTCCATAATCAATAAAATGTAAGTAAACTTTCTTCTGGAAGCTTCTCCCTTCAGCCAAAATCCACCTAACACTGGCAATGATATCTGTTATTCACATGCTCTTGTGAATTCAACTTGAATTTCTGGCAGCTCTTTGTCAACGCACTGCTGAAATTGTCGTGGAATAATCATCAAAAAAATTATTGCATCTGATATTAATGATTTGCCGAATATTCTCTGTGTTCTGTTAGATAAACTTTCTTTGACATGAGGTGGGTTGGCAGAAAGCTCATTAACAATCTTGCATATGCAGATGATACAACTTTTTTTACTGAAAGTACAGAAGGCTTGAAGCACTCCCTGATGAAGGTAACAATTGCAGCATTCAATGTGGATTACAAGTCAGTTTAAAGAAAATCCAAATCCTTCCGAATGTAGCAAAAGGAAACATCATGATGAACAGAGAAAAGCTTGAAGTATCGGGAATTTTATCTTGCTTGGATTAGCAATCAGCACTTATGGATGCAGTAGTCAACAGAAGAAAAGGCACATTACTTTGAAGAAGTCTGCTGCAGAAATAAGTTTAAAGTTTTGAAGAAGAATAACGTTACTTGGAGAACTGAAGTGCTACAGACCTGAGCCCTGTTATTTCCAATCATCTCTTATGAATGTGGGCATTGGACATTGAACAGGGAAAGCAGAAAAAAAATCAAAACATTTACCCTTTGGTGTTGATAAAGAATATTGAAAGTATCATGGACCGTCAAAATAAAAACACCAATCTGTCTCAGAAGAAGTAAAATCATAATGGTTCTTAGAAGGTAAGATAATGTGACGTCATTTCAACTACTTTGAACAGGTTACCAGGAGAGAGAAGTCCTTGGATCACATTTAGTAAAGTAAAAAACAGAGCACACAAAAAAGAGGAAGGCTGTAAAAGCGACTACCTGATCTAGTGACTGCAACAATGGATTCAAAAGAACTATCATTGTGAACATTAAGTAGGATTGGGCAGTGTTTCATTGTTTGGCGCATAGGGTCCCTATGAATCAAAACTAACTCGAGGCACTAGCAGCAGCAATCGAAGAGAATTGTAGTTGGTTCAACACCGGTTACACTTATTGCCATCGGCTGACTGGTGGCCGGAGCTTCTGGCCTTTTGGTTAGCAACCCACCTTGGAGCCTGGTGTTTATAGTTTTAATTTACTTAGTATGTTGGTAATTTATAATTTAAAGCAAAAATAATCATGGGCTGAATCTAGAATTTTCTGGCCTGTGCTTTTTATTTAACATTATATCATGATTATTGTGAGGGTTCTCAGTTTCATACAATATTACTTTTGGGCTTTCTGTTATTTTAATTGTTTGTATGATTAGATATAAAAACAGTAAGACAACATAAAAAGCTCACAAAAAGTTTCCAAAGCAATCACATATTGTGGGGATTTAAGACTTACTCTTCTGATCTTGCTCAAGGTCACAAACTGTGTACATGAAATTTTGTGTTACTTAAAATTACCTATATATTTGTATCTTATGAGGAAATAGCTATCATTGAAGCAATATGATTAGGTAGGCCAAATATTTCTGAGTAGTATTTTCTAGATAAGTTACTATTATACTTTGCATTGGAATACGATGAAAATGTCTTAAAATAAAGGTTACACACTAAAATCTGGCTATACAATATTTTTAATCATTTTGTTTGCTTTTTGTTTCATTTTTAACTTTAGCTTCATTTAATACAGAGGGTTAAAAGTAGAAGTCATATTCTACAATACATTTATTTTTAGAATAATGTACATTTATTCTGAGACCTGTCTACTCAAGAATGTGTATCTCATACTCCAACCACTCTATAGTTGTAACTGAATAAATTGTCTCCTAGTCTTCTCTAGCACTAGCCGCTTCAGAACTAGTTTCAGTTGACTGCTTTTCTCTGTGTATTCATGTGCTTTCTTCTGATATATATATATTTCATTATATATATTTCATCATATATTACATTATATTTTATTCCAGATGATACCTCAGGTTAGTAACCTTTAGTATGAATTCAAATAATACACTGTGTAAATGCTGTGCAAAAAAAAAAACCAAACACTTGACTTCTCATTTAGATTCTGCTGACTTTGACTTCCATTATATTCTCATCAATAAAGAGAAAATACAGTAAAAAGAATATATAAGGGGTACCCTCCAAAAAAATGGAATTTCCTACTGGGCAGAGTGGGGTGGAGTTTAAATAGTGTGCATTTGTCCTGCTAGGCGAGCACTGAGCAACTCACTCTGAATTAGTGCACCCAGTGACATCACCTGGGAATGTTTCCTCTGGTTACAGTGAATTTTTCCTGTAAAAGCAATTTCACTTGAACCTCAATTTTTGTGATGACCAATTTAAGAGAAAAGTGTGTGGCTATGAAATTTTGCTTTTTCTGCTCTAGAAAAATGCCACTGAAACTGTGGTGATGTTCTTCGTCAACTTCCCTGAATGTATAAAAGTGTTGACCCATAATGCATCTGAAGTTCGTTCAACCATAAATCTTTCTATTTAGAGGTACTGAAAAGATAGTTTAACAGTATGCAACAAAAAAAGTGCTGATTTGTGGCAGACAGGGGACTTGCTTTGCTATCACAACAATGTACCTACTCACACAGTCATCTCAGGGCTTCAATTCTTGGCAAAAATCTGCATGCCTTTCTTGTCCCTTGGACCTTACTCACCTGCCCTCATTCTGTGACACTTCTTTTGTTCCCATGAATGCTGGGGGACATGACAGGACAATGTTTTGAAGATGTAGAAGAGGTAAAGAAAAACTGAAGGAGGTGCTGTCAGTCATCCAAACTGATGAGTTTGAAAAATGTTTACAAGAATGGGATTGTAGATATAGCAAATGTATTAAGTGTAATGGAGTGTACGTTGAAGGTGATTAGGTTGTTTTGCAAAAAAATATTAAATACATAGCTTTGGGGAAAAATTCTGAGGGACTTTTTTTGGAGGTAGTCCCTAGTACACTCTAGATTTTACAATTGGGATAAGCAATCCTTCATTGCATTTTAAAATATTTTTAGTAAATATATAGAATTATATGTGTGTGTATATATATATATATATATATATATATTTGACTTCAACTATTTGGTATATGCTTGCATTAGATCAACCAGGTATTGTATTTGCATGTGAATGAAAATGCACATTTTAAGAAGTTAAATACATGGCCCCACACAGTATCAGTCCTCATGAAGATATCACTGAAGATATGGGTGCTAGAGCAAAATGAGATGAAGAGAGTAGATGGTGCCCAGCTATCAGAAAGAATAACAATGAAAAAAATAACAATGGGGATCTTAAAGATTTATATTAAAACAAGCAGCCATCTAAGTAGAGTGGCCTTTGTGATCCAGAGATTATAAATAATAAAACGCAAGTCTCAAGGAGGGGAATATATTAGCGCTTAAATTTTGAACATCTGATTTGCAGAGAACTATAGATGAGAGGGGTAGGCCAAACTCAGTTTGCAATTTCCCTCCATGGCTTAAATCTATGACCACAGTCGAGGAAAGTAAATAACTGTTCAATTACAGAAAATTGTAAAATTAAATACGATAGAAATAGTTGGGTTAAAATGTAACACCTTAATATTTGATATCCCTTTTGACCTATTCTTCCTTTGTTCTAGTTTTTATTAGTTTCCACTTTCTTTTCTGTTCAAGTTACTCTGTTTATTTTGTTGTTATTTTACATTTTTGTTTTGTGTGGTTTTCTTTATATGAAATCCAGGAAGGGTAAGACCACATGGACAGTGACTGTATTAATATACACTTTGAAGCAAGGCAGGGGCTGTTAAGGGGAAATGAGAAGCAAACACCAAGATCACAAGAAAGAAGAAATTATTCTACAATCCATTGTGGTGAGGATTGTGCATTAACCCAATATTAATAAGATTAAATGATGGAATTGTATCATATGTGACTGATAGGTGAAGAAAAATGTAAAATAATACAGTGAGCTACAATTTCACTACAGGAGTACTGCTGACTATGTTCTAGATTTATTAAAAATGTTCTGTGTGCTTGCAGAGATATTAGAAACTTATACTAAGAACTAGAATATAAAATCTCTTAACCACTCTGGAAAACCCTGTTTCAATTTTCTAAGAGATGAAATGGAGTTTTCTTTTGAGTGAGCAATATATATTTTAGCTACATTGCCAAAATAAATTAAGGCATATTTCTACACAAAGTTGTGTATCTAAATTTTCATAGAAGCAGTGTACTTAATAGTAAAACATTATGAAAACACAAATATTCACAAACTTATTAATTAATCAGTAAAATATTGTATATCTATACAATGCAATATTAATCAGACATTCAAAAAACTGAAATAATCATGTGTTACAAGATAGAGCAACCTTGAATATATTATGTCAAAAATTTAGTCATAAAAGATTACATGATCCCATATATTTGAAATATCCAGCAAAGACAAAATTATGGAAATAGAAAATCGATACACAGCTTAGTAAGGATTGAGAGATATTAGTGTAGAAGGGGGAATGATTGCTAATAGTTATGGGGTTTCTCTTGAAATGATGAAAATGTTCTAAAATTGATTGTAGTCAGGGTTAGAAGGCTCTGTGAAAATACTAAACATATTGATTTGTATGCTTTAAATGCTGAGTTGAATACTATGTGAATTACATTTTGATAGAACCATTTGAAATGTAAATAAATAAATAAGTTCAATAGATATTTTGCCTAAAAGACAAAAACACCTCTTTTTCAATTGAAACAAGAAGAAATGTATAGAATCAGATCAACTCTTTTGAGTATGTGGCGTCCCGAGTGTCATAAAGGGGGTTCTTAGATCCTCGTGGAGAATCTATTTTCCTACCAGTTAAAGACGAATATTGATCACATACCACTCAAAATGCCTGATTGTAATGAGTCACCTTCTCCCTTTCAGAGGTGTTGTCTTGGCTGGTTCTTATCGCTGTCCACAGCCCTGGGTGACTACAGATCTCAGGATGACACCGCCTGTCGGATTATGATGGTCCAGAAAAGAGACTGCTGGACCAGGAGCTGGTGTTTCTCCCCCGCAACCCGCACCGGCCCCACCCTTTAGGGGAGTTGAGTACTTCGTTCCCTAAGGAACATTTCATCTGGATAATACACACACACACACACACACACACACACACACACACACACAAAGAAAACAAAAAGAACTTGGTGGCCCAGAGTAAATGAAAACTGACAGGAAGCAGAAGCTCAAAACTTAGCATCAGGCATGTGTTTCTCTGAGCTATGAGATGATCAGAAACCTGTGTGTCAGACTCTGTTTTTTTACCCCTAAGACAAAACCGGAAGGAAAAAAAATGAGGCTACAGAGTCATTTTTCTGTAGATGGTAGTGTATTGCGCAAATATCCACGATAGAAGATTTTACTCAAGATACGGTTTCGGATGAACTACATGATGCTGACTGAAGATGTAGAATGATAGGAAAAGCCATATATCAGTCAGAACATGGACAGATGTGCGACAATACAAAGTGAAATCTGAAATGCTTAGAATAGTGTATCTATCATATATCTTTCATAAAGATTTCACATTAGATGGTGTATTCTTCAAGAATGCAGTAGAAATGAAGAAGGAAGATGAAGGTAAAAAATAGCTTTTAAAAAATAAGGCTGGGGGCTGTGCCCCGGTGGCGTAAGTGGTTGAGTGCGGGACTGTGGCCCGTGGGTTTGGCAGTTCAAATGCAGTGACTGCTCTCAGGAGCAGCGCTGGGTAGCTCCCACGACCACCAGAGGGCAGTGATGCCCCTCCAAAAAAAAAAACCCCAAAAAGAAACACATTAAAAACTAAGGCTTGAAAATAGCATGCGTATTATGTTTTAGGAAGTAAGTATATTATATATTGTATTTTCTTACTATTTAAAATTAAATTTTATTACTTTATAAACAAGAATAGATTTATTTTTCCACTATGCTATTTTTAGAAAAATAATTATTAAACATTACAATGATTGTGGTTTAAATAAAGGAATCAATTTTTGAGGTAAATCAGTTCTCATGAATTGATGCATAATTTAAGAACCGATAAAATGTAGCTTGTATAAAGGGTTAAATATATTAATCACCTAGAAATAAAATTTGTGAAAGGTAGTGATCACACCACTGTCAACTTCAGTCACCTAGACAAGATGCTCTGGGGACATGTAAAACTCCTTTTTCACTTTCTATAAAGAGTCATCATAAAATATTTTAAAACAGATAGATTAATGGTTCAAAATGGTTCCTTCATCAACCCCTTCCCTTTTATGGCTATCAGTTTCTTTCTATTGTTATCAGTTGTAGTTTCTGGTTTTCCAGGATTTATTTAATTGCTTTGACATGAATCATGTTCCTAAACTCTTACCCATCATTTACAACATTCTCAGATTTACATTTTGAAAATACTACAAATGCATTAGTTTTTGAATAGCCATTACTCCCTTACTTGGAATTTTGTAATCCTTATTAACAGTCAAAATCACTAAACCTTGATTTCATAAATATTGGATAGTTTGATTTGAAATCTCAACTGCTTGTTCTTTCTTGAAGAAGAGATGTAGGCATTTATTTGATCCTAGTCACGGGCTTGGGGTTTTGTTTTCTCATACTTTTCTGAGTAGATCTTTTCTCTCTGTACCTTTTTGGCAGAACTACATTTATCATGTGGAGAAGAACAAAGAAAGAAATATAACCAAAGAGATAAATCGAATTGCTTAGAACCGAAGTCTACTTATAACAGAGACCAGGTAGATGAATTTTCATATTTTGCCATCATAGGTCTGATAAAACAATATAAAGCCATATGGAAATAGATCTATGTGCAGATATCTGTTGAGTATTGAGGTAGCAGATGGGCACTGGGCCTATACTCAAGTACTCCATTAACATAGGAAGACTTTGTTCTAATATTCTGGCATTCTGTGATGATGGTAGTAACATAATCTGGTGTAAATTTGAGGATTAAGAGTGTAGGGGTGAAATCTAGCTGTCAATTCAAATATAATCAATGAGGCCTCTGTGTGGGCATGGCATTCTCCTGAGAACTCTGGAAATTTCTGTTTTTCCCTACTTGGACACTGGGACACTTCTTTCTGTGCTCACTCCCTGGAAGACATTGCTGCTGACAAGACACAGGGAACTAGGCTAGTGTCCTGAGCTGGAGAAGCCACATGGACCTACCCTGGTGCAATCAGACCTCTGAAGCTGGGAAAGTCATGTAGAGAAACCTGCCAACACTCAGACTTACAATACCACTGGATCCAAAAACTTTCTACCCACTGACCTGTGATTAGGCTGAATTCTGTGTCACTGAATGTTTTCCATGAGTCTGAAGAGGATTTTATAGATTGTTTTCAGACATATGGGCTAATATTGGACATGGACTTGGACTGGACTGCGTTGGAATGCTTTCTTAATGTACAATTATGCATTACATAAAACTCTTATCCATATATGAGTTTCTATCGATTTCTTTCTCTAGTATATCAAGACTAATACAGTGATGCTCATCTTTCTAACATTATCACTGAAGACAAAATGAGTGTATAAGCAAATGTGTGAAGAAAGATGATGGTTCCAACTATCAAAAAATATAGTGTCTGTAATCTTAAATACTTGAAGATAAACAAGCAGCTATCTAGTTGGGAAGCAACAAAGCCCACATGGAAAAAGTACACCAACCTATGTGATCATAAGGTGTCAATGGCATCAAAGACCCAGAACAAAAAATCATATCAATGTGAATGAGGGGGAGGATAAAGTGAATACCCCAAAGCCCATCTGTAGACAATTGGACATGCCCTCACAGAAGGACACAAGGAAGAGACAAGCCAGTCAAGGTGCAGTAAATCACCAATGAAACATACAACTTTCTTCTAGTTTTTTAATGCTTCCTCATCCCCACTATAATGACTCCAGTCTACCTTACAAATCCAGCTAGATCCAAACATGCACACTGATACAGATGAGAGCTCACAACACAGGGAATCCAGGACAGCTAAACTCCTCAGGACCAATAATGAGAGTAGTGATACCCAGAGGGGAAGGGGAAAGGTGTGAGCAGAAATGTGAAACTGATCAAAATGATCAACATATAAACCTTTCCTACGGGGTGAACAACAGAAAAGTGAATAAAGGGAGACAGTTGTCAGTGTAAGACATTTTTAAAATAATAATTTATAAATTATCAAGGGTTCATGAAGAAGGGAAGGATAAGGGAGGGAAATGAGTTGATACCAAGGGTTCATGTAGAAAGAAAATGTTTTGAGAATGATGTTGGCAATAAATGTACAAATGTGCTTGACACAATGGATGGATGAATAGATTGTGATAAGAGCTGTAAATGCCCCAATAAAATGATTTTTCAAATTAATTGACTAGTTAGTAAAATAGGAATTTATTCTGGTATAAGTACATGGTGCAAACTGATGACAGGAAACTGAGTGAAAATCCATGATGAGGAGCATAGTCAATGGCCCTCAGCAGGGAGACCAGCATTACTGCAACATTCAAAGGTTTCTGAAGAATTTTACTTTGACAAACATATTTATACATTTTTATTAAAAATGAAAAATGTTGGGCTGAGGCCCAGGGTGTAGTGATTGTGCGCAGGACTGCGGCCCACTGGGACGGAGGTTCAATTCCAGCAGCGGCTTCACAGGAGCAAAGGCTGGACCTCCTACTCCCACCACCAGAGGGCAGCGAAGCACAAAAAAAACCCCCAAAATGAAAAATATTCTTGCTTTTTGTCTCTTTTCCAATTATCTTGGGATCTATTCAGGAATTCCTTTGGAGATGATGCATTCAACATCATCATTCTCATATCTTCACCTGATAGTATACCAAATTAGATCATTATTTAATTTGGAGAACTATAGAGTAGGATCATTCTAATACTGAAAATGAACTGAAGACTGAAGTTATCTTTTGTGGCATGTGTTCTATCATTTCTTGATGGGAATAGCAATTCTAGGCCATTTCCTCAAAGGATGTGTAAAGAATATTACATTTTCCTTGTTAATTTTCAGCAAACAACTTCACTATACTGTGAATTCAAATCCATAAATTCTTAATTAAAAAAAAATCTATGTAAGTTCTAATGTACTTGGTGTAACATTCTTGTTTACACCTTCTTCTTCAGAGAATTGATAGTATTATTAGTTAGGCATTGAATTCCCTGTCAAAAAGTCAAATTGTACAAAACACTACACAATCTTTCCATTCATTGCTATATTCCAACCCACTGTTATGGTCACTGCATCAAAATATTGTATCCTGATGGTCATTCTCTTTCTCACTGAGCCTCTACCTTCCTAAGTGTAATGACTTGCTCCAGGCAGGGATAGAATTCTTCTGATAATAAGCCCAAAGTACATTAGATAAAATCCTACCTTCTTCTCTTTTAAGAAGTCTGACTGTATTTTGTCCAAATCAGATGTGTTTGCTCCTTTGGTGGTGCATGGTTCAATTTCTTTGCCAACACCATAATTCAAATATACCTATTTCTAGTCTTTATTCATTGTCTAGTTTTCATATGCGTATGCAGTGATTAAATATGCCATGAACTGCAACAGGTGCATCTTAGTCCTCAAAATGACATTTTTGCTCCTCTTTTTACACACACACACACACACACACACACACACACAGAAGATTTGCCCAGGGCATTACATTTTTAATTCTCTGTCTACTTCTACTGTTATTGATAGCTTCCATCTTCTACCATTGTTGTTTATCATCATAGAGTTGTTTACAAGTTATGAAGTTATGAAGAATTTGATTTTCTTTACATAAAAGTAAAATCCATATTATAGTCCTTGGTCCTCATCAATAAGTGTTTAAAGTACTCTTAACTTTCAATAGGCAAGGTTATATCATTTACATATCACCATTCATTAATAAGCCTTCCTCTGGTACTAATGTTACACTCTTCTTCATATATCTCAATCTATCAAATAATTTCCTCACCATACAAATTGAATAACTCTGAAGAAATGATACAATCCAGACACATACCTTCCTTGATTATACATCATGTAATATTCTCTTTTTCTGTTTATTGTTCTTGGAGGTCTGTGCATTGGTCTATGTATAGGTCCCATCTGAGGACAAAAATGTATTATTCTAAAACACGTTCTCTTAAAAATATAATTCATAATTTGCTATGATCCACAAAGTTTAAATCATACATAATCAATTAATCATAGAGAAACTTCTTTCTACATCCATTGACTATCAATCTGACATCAGCAATGACAACCAATATTCCCTAATCTCCTCTAAATCCACCTTGAATTCCATGAATTCTGTCAACATAATGCTGCAACCACTTTAAAATATTTTCAGCAACATGCTATCTGCATGTTATGCTAATTAATCTACTCTCTTGGTTAATCTTTGCTTTAACTAGGCACAAATAAGGTTATCATTCAGCTTGCTGGCCAGATTGCTGTTTTTTAATACATATTTTCTTAGAGGAATGAAAAACTTCAGTGCAGTTTGAATTCTTTCCGTATCATTGTTTGCTGATCAAAGGCTGCCTTCTGAATAACTGAACATTGATCAGTTCTTCTTGCTGCAATCATTTAATGAATTCATTCTATCTTTTTTTGATACTTCCTACACAATTAATATTTTGTTCATATAATTCTTCATAATTCTTCAACATTGTAATTTAATACTGGCATTTTTCTTCAGTTTTTTTCAGGCTCCTCTAGTGGACTTTAACATATTTCTGAAAACTGTCTAAGTAGCCTCAGAATATATCTGCATCCCATTTCTTTGTTTGGAATTCTTACAAAAGACTATAAGTAGTGAAAACACAAGTTCTTGTGATGGGTAGGTTTGCTATGCCAACATGGTCACAGAAGATTGGTGGTTCTGTTGTGACGGCATGGCCAATGAACACATGGGATGAATAGAAGGGCAGACATAAGAAGGTCTCGGCAAGTCCCGCCCTCTCTCTTGCTTCCGGATCTTTGGACCAGAGAGCTGTCTTGTTTGTCCTGTGCCTCAACCTCTAAGCAACACTGCCCTTGGGACACCTAATCGTGGACTGTGGAGCTGTGGGTTGAGGTTCCTTCAAGTCCTACTTCACCACGCTCCTGGGATATACATCTCTTGAGATGGGGACTGTTGGACTCTGTCATCTGGCTGACTGTTGGCGACCTGCTCTGCTGTTTGCTGCCTGTGACCAGATAGCCTGAATTGCTCTACAGAGGACTCCTCAGCAATGAGTTGTACCAAGCAATCTGTACTGCTTTTTAGATAGTTAACTGTTTCTTTCTTATCTTATATACCTTTCTCTATATATAAATATATAAAAAGAATTACTAGTGTCCTGATTTTTATTTCTCTAAGAGAACCCTGCCTGACACAGTTACAATCTCTATGGGGCAAAGTAATCAAATGATATGTTGATATATGACCATATATACTCATGTAAAAGCTGTGTTTTTCCCAGCATATTTTTAATGCAGTTCTTGTTGTAAAATTAGGTGCCTCGACTGATATTCTGGGTATCTTATATCAAGTATATATGGTACTTCAAGCACATCTCTTGCAAAATAGTGTTTTAAAGTGTTAGAAAACAAAGTGTTTGAAAGCTAGGGTGCACCTGGCCCATGTCATGGCATTTGCATTTGGCTCATAGGCATTTAGAAACTGGACAGTGAATAACGAAAACAAAGCAGAACTAATGCCTTTCAATTCTGACCTTGCCAAAGATTATTGCATATGCCAAGGATTACCAGATAAAAACAAATAAATACATTTTGAAAAAAAGTTAAGCCAGAATACTACTTAAAAGTGAGGATATAATATCAGGAAGTACCAGTCTATGAAGAAGGACATCATGCTTGGTCAAAGCAGGGTCATCAAAAAAGGAAGACACTCGATGAGATGGGTTGACCCTGTGAAACAATGAACTGAAGCGTAACAATTCTTAGGATGATGCAAGACCAGGTAGGTTAACTACAGGCTAAAATCTTTTCCATAATAAGTAACAACAATAAGACACACTTTTTCTCCATTTGCAATTAGTTTATACTGTTCAAGTATTGATGCATAGTTTATTTTGCATAGGGGGAAATTATTGAATGTCAACATTAACTTATGGTAGTTCAAAACTCCTATACTCAAGTAAATCGAGTGGCTTTTTACTTTCAGAACAGCGTTCTTTCCAATGCATAAATTCTACTTAGCCAAGGTGACGGTGGCTGTTATATTCTAAGTTTTATAACCATAGAAACCCTTGTCAAATCATGTAGCCCATTTGTGCAGTTGGATAAGTCAATCCAACCAAAGATTTAAATAACTTGGTGCATCCTTGTTATAAAATGAACAACATTTCAGATTTTTAAAAGAACAACCTTATTGCTAGTACCTTGGGGTCTTTTATTACTTCCTAGGATATATAATAGTTTCCTCAAAAAATGCTCATAGGTAAATTATTATTAAGGTGCCTGAAAATGCATCTATTTCAAGAAATTAACATGCTGCTAATGAAAAAAGAACTTGACCAGTGAAGTTATTTGTGGAGATGCACAGTCAATTGATGGCAAAAGAAGCCCAGATCTCCAGCAGTGGCTCTCCAGGAGCAAGGCTGGGTAGCTCCTATGACCACACACACACACAAAAGAAGCCCAGATCGCAAGTCAAGAAATTAAAATTTGCTCTCCTTTCTTCCATATCATATATTCTAATCTTTTAGGCTGATATAGAGGACACTTCAGTGATAGATGGACAGTTTCTTGGTTTCCTAGGAAAACAGATATGATGGAAACACTACCACAGAGAATCTAGGCACAGGTTTTTCCTTCTCTTACATCCATCTATTTTCACAGCAATCAAACTAGACTTTTATTTGGACTCCCTTACTAAAGCCTCATTTCTACAGATGCATAATAAAACCTATTGAATGAAATCATAAAAAATGATTGGTTGGATAAAATATAGGTAAATAAACATATAGACATACAGACCATATTTTAGGAACAAAAGCAGAAGGAATAATGTACTTCAGCATCCTTTCTCCTTGTCATGCTTGGAGATAGTATCATGAAGTAGATAATCTGAAATGCGCTCAGTTGTCAGCATACAAATATTAAAGTGTCCATCTTTCCAGTGCCCTTTAAAATTTGATATTCCATTCACATATTTAACAAGCAGGAAACATGATTGAGTTTCCAAAATGAAATATTCCACTTGATATGGCATTTTGAAAATGACTCTTACATAGACAATTCCTTTCATTTTTAGATTTTTTTCTACTTGATTATGAGTAATCAATGAAATCAAACTCACTGTGAGCAAGTCAATGCATGTTCATAAGGACCTTATTGGAAAGGGTAGCACTATGTGTGTTTCAGATAGTCAGTCTTTGAAAAAAAAGTCTTATTGGCATATATTTCACATATGATACTATTAAATAGTTCAAACATATCACAAAGAGTTTTAGAATCATTAACACAATTAATATATAAAATTTTCTTTTTGTATTCTTTGTTACTATCTACCCATTTCCTTTCAACCTGCCCTCCCAGACTATGGGGGAAAAAAAAGCATTAATCCAATTACTATCTCTATAGATTCATTGATTCTAGATTCCATATACTGAAAAATAAGAAATAAAGAGAAAAAAGGCAACATTAATAGTACAATGAAAGTGAAAAAGTCTCAATAGAAAAGCAAACTTGCTGAACATATTAAAATTAAAACAACTTTAAAATGACTCAAAATAGAGACCCAATCATAAAGTGTTAATCTTGAATCTAACTTTATCTTCCATAATCCACTTTCCAATGCATCATGGAACTTTCCACTTGCTTTAAATAGCAAGATCTCTTTAGAGTACTGTAAAGCAAGGATGTTTCTTTGAGGAACAAGATGCACGTGAATCAAGCCACGGTCTTCTCCATTGCCTCACATGCATGTGAAAGTTGGGCCATGAATAAAGAAGACCAACAAAGACTTGAGGTCTGAATTGTGGTAAAATGAATCATATTGAAAGTAGCATGGGTGATGAGAAATTAAACCGATCTCTCTTGGAAGAAGTACAGTTAGAAGATGCCTTACAGGCAAGAATGGTGCGGATTTTTCTTGTATACTTTGAACATGCTGTCAGAAGGAACCTGCCCCTGGAGAAGGACATCATGTTTGCAAAGTGGAGGGACAGTGAGCCTTCAAGGAGGTTGCCACAACCACCACAAAGCGGGCTGAAGCATAGGGACACTTGTGAGGATGGTGCAGAACCAAGCAGTTGGCATTCCACTCTGCATACTTAAGACCATTGTGGCTTGGAACCAACTTGATGTCACCTAACTACAACAATAGCAATGCGCTCTGCGTGATAGCAAGACTACTCAGCTCCCCGATCCATGGTAAAAGGGGTTTGACTGCAGCCTTTATACGCATGTATTTCCCCTTTTACTTTCTTTCCTTTTAATAAATCATTTTATTTTGGCCTCTTACATCTTATACCAACCTATACATCAGTTGTATCAAACATAATTGTATCGATGTGGCCATGATATTTACAAAACCTTTTCTTTCTACTTGAGCCCTTAGTACCAGCTCCTCTTTTTTCCCTCCCTTCCCCACTCACCCACATTTGGTAACCCTTGATAAATTTTAAAAAATATTGTTTTTATATCTTATACCATTCACTGTTTCTCTGCACCCATGTTTCTGTTGTTTGTGCCCCTAGTGGGGAAGCAGATTATATGTTGATCATTAAGATCAGCACCCCATCCCTCCCTTTCCCCCCCCAACCTTCCCGCTACCCTCATGGTATCACTACTCCCATTATTGTTCCTGAGGGGTTTACCTATCCTGGATTCCATGTGTTGAGATTTCTTATCTATACTAGTGTACATGCTCCAGTCTAGCTAGGATTGTTAGGTAGAACTGGGGCCAAGATAGTGGTGGAGGGAGCATTAAAGAACTAGAGGAATATTGTGTGTTTTGTCAGTGTTATGCTGCAACCTGGCTGGCTGGTCCCTTTCTTGCTACCTTTCTGTGAGAGGATGTTCAATTGTCAACAAATGGGCTTCATAACTCCACTCTGATCCTCCTCGTTCTCATCAATATAATTATTTGTTTGGGATCTTCTGATCCCTGACACGTAATCCTATGGACACCTCATGATCACATAGTCTGGTGTTCTTCCATGTGGGTTTTGTTGCTTCCCTGATAGATGGCCACTTATTTAACTTCAAATCTGTAAGACCCCAGTTGCAATATCTTTTAATACCTTGGCACCATCAGCTTTCTTCATAACACTTCCTTACATACCCATTTTGTCTTCAGTAATCATATCTGGAAAGTGAGTGAGTGTCATAGAATATCTGATTATTAGAAAAAAAGTGTTCTTGCATTGAGGGAGTACTTGAGTAGAGATCCAATGTTCATCTGCTACCTTAATGCTCAACATATAAATATATGTACATACACCTATATCCCTATCATTATATATTAATATATTTACATTTGTATAGTCTCTTTGTATAACTCTATAAATAACTTGGCCTCCTAGTTTTTTCCACTATTTTCTTTTACTTTCCTCTTGTCCCACTACCATGCTTGTCCTTCAATCTACTCTCAATAATAAAACTGTATTGCAGTTGATCAAAGTCCACCACACATTCTATGCCTTCCATGCCAACAATTTTAGAACTCTTGCTGTTCTCTTGTCCCTCAGATTGTTGTCTCCCTTATCCCTTTTCCCCACTTCCTCCTTTCTCATTCTCCCCAACCCCCCAGACCATTAGCCCCATTGTTTTCTCTTAATGATTGTTCATTCTGCCTATCTTAAATGAATAGACATGAAGAAAAACAAGCAAAGGAAAATAAAATCCTAGAAATAAGTCAAGTGAATTGCTAGGCCCTTCCCACAGTTCCAAAGTCTATTTTGAGCTCCTTTTGTGTTTAGCCCTGACACTTGTGTGTGTGTGTGTGTGTGTGTGTGTGTTGGGGGAGATCAGACCAGACACACTGCCTGCACTGTGTCTCCAGTGCTGTCTCCTGTAGCAATGGAACAAATGGGAGATGAAATAATATATTACATTTTAACCTAATTCTATCCACTATCATCGCCGCTTCAAAGTTTGCTAGCTGATTCCAAGGTTATTCACACCCCTAACTATGATCACAGGATATTCAGCAGAAGTTTAACATATGTGGGGTACTGAAAATGATTTTGGGCTTATACTGTTATCCATAGGCTTCTGCACACTGGGTGTTCATGATTTAAATAGCCTACCATTCCCTCCTTCACATTTGGATTATATTATTTACAATCCTTAGATCACACCAACTGATGTGTTTCTTCCATGTGGACTTAGTTGACACTTCATTCAATGGTTACTTGTTTGAAGATAAGGCTTCCAGACCCCAGAAAGCCACCAGGGCTTCCATAAATGAAAGAGACTTGCAAAAATCAAAATTGCTAGTAACATTTAAGAAAAAGGTCCAATATAATTTGGTGATGATGAAGGGGCACATTAATTTGTATTTTATAGAGTAAATTGATACAGTAATGGATGTTCAAAACTAATTTATGTGATACCAACTGTTAGACAATCCCACATTTCCCAGGATTAATAAAGCGAGAAAGAAGGAAGAAATAAAGAGGTAGAAGGAAATTTAAAACCCTGTACATCCAACCATTAATTCTAATATTGCTTAACTTACTCACAAGTCAAATAGCATTTGATAATACTTTTATATAAATATATATGTTGAATGACTAACTGAAGTAATTATTAAATGTGAAAAAACTAAACCATGTTGGTCTTTGGATGAAAGGGTAATGTTAGTTTCTATAACTTATATAGTAACTTAAAGTGTTAAAAGTCAATTTTTTTCTTATATAATGTGCAGAGATGGGCAGTTCTTATTGTTGGGTGACTTTCTTCAAATAAGATCCTTGGTGGTAAAAGGCTAACGTATTGGACTTCAGTTCAAAGGAGTTATGCTTTAAGCTGCAGTTTAAAAGGCCAGAAGTTTGAAACCACCAGCAAATTTGAGGGAGAAAAACGAGGCTTGTATTGATGTAAAGAGTTATCGTCTCACTGAAGATAAATGTGTGCATAAGCCAAAGGGGTGAAGAAAGCTGATGGTACCCAGCTATCAAAAGACAAAGCATCTGGGGTCTTAAAGACTTGAAATAAACCAGCAGCCATCTAGCTCAAAAGCAACAAAGCCCACATGGAAGAAGCACACCAGTCTGTGTGACAACAAGGTGTGAAGGGATCAGGTATCCAGCATCAAAGAACAAGAAATCATATCACTGCTTGCCCACCATCCTGATATGATCACTAACAACAAATTTGTTCATAAGCAAAAGTGGTGAAGAAAGCTGATGGTGCCCTGCTATCAAAAGATATAGCATCTGAGGTCTTAAAAACTTGAGGGTAAACAAATGGCCATCTAGCTGAGAAACAACAAAGCACACATTGAAGAAGCACACCAGACTTTGTGATCACGAGGTATCAAAGGGATCAGGTATCAGGAATCAAATTGTATCATTATAAATGGGATAGGTACAGATTGGGGACCCAAATCCCAGCTGTAGGTAGCACAACATCCTTTACAGAAGGGTTGTGGGGAGAAGACGAGCCAGACGAGGTACAGTGCAGCAACCATGAAACTTGCAACTTTCCTCTAGCTCTTAAATGTTCCCTACCCCAACTATCATGATCCCAGTTCCACCTTACAAATCTGCCTTGACCAGTGGACGGTACACTGGTACAGATTGGATCCGGAAATGGGAAATCCAGGATAGATGATCCCTTCAGAACCAGTGGTGAGAGTGGCAATCTAGGGAAGCTGGATGGAAGGTGGGGCAAAAAGGGGAAACCAATTGCAGGAATCTACATATAACTTCCTTCCTGCAGTATGGACAACAGGGAAATGGGTGAGGGGAGACATTGGCAACATTGGTAAAATATGGCAACATAATGATAATTTACAGATTATTAAGGGATCATGAGGGAGGGGAGTGGAGCAGGAGAGAAATGTGAGTAGTTCATACTAAGGGCTTAAGTAGAAAACAAATGTTTTGAGAATGAGGAGGGCAACAGATATATAAATGTGCTTGACATTCAGTGACTGTATGAGTGGTTTGTGATAAGATTTTTATGACCCTTCATAAAATGATTTTTTTTAAAAAGAGGAAGAATAGGAGTCATCATCTGGGAGATTCATAGGGGCACTTCTACCCTGTCCTGTTGGGTCACTATGAATTGATATTAACCCAAGAGCAGTGAGGTTTATATCCTTTAAGCAATAATTTTGTAACTCATTCAACACTTTCAAGGTGACTATGATTATTTATGTTAAGTTGCTGGGGTGGTGGATTGCATTGTACATTGTACATGAAAAAATTCCTAAAATGGTGCATATTTCTAAAAATGCTGTGCATCACTTCTGAGAACATTTTATTATTAATCAATTTGCCACATAGAATTTGTTATTGCAAGGGATCCTGAAATATGTGGTCCAGTGACTTGCCCAGAAAGAAGAGAAAATGGGGGACAGCTTACTGTACTAGCACCCCAGAAACATTGTTCCATCCTGTCTATGAGACATTCATATTGGCTTTAGGGGTGCAAAGAGAGAAAGAGGATTAGTTATGGTTATGTCTACAGAATAATTAGAATTCAGATATCCTAAGTTCTTATTTTCAGATAATAATAAAATTTAGAAAGGCAACATAAACCATCAAAAATCAGATCATTTAGCTAGTAAAGCCATAAATGCTTTTTGATTCACAGTTTAGGTTCTATTTGTAATACTGCCTAGCTCAATAATTTTTACTAAAGTCTCTGTTGAAATTAAAATGAGAAATCCCAAACTCAAAGAAGCTTATTAAAAATCATAAAATGCAACAATTGTGTCCACTGGAAAATATCACTGAAAGCAAATGAAGTAATAATTACTAGTAATTTGGATATCAATCCTTAAGATACCTTCCAGTCTTCCAAAAGAACTCACAGTGTTGTTGATTGGGATTCCTAGCAACCATGTGTATGGTATCCCACACATTGGCTGTCCAAGGCCGTAATCTTTACAGAAAAAAGCTCCTAGATCATTTTTTTTTCCTGCAGAAGAGCTGGTAGATTCAAACCACTGACCTTTCAGTTAGCAGTGAAATGCTTACTCATGGCATCACCAGGGATCTTCCTAAAAGTTGGGTCTTTACAATTGCACAATTTTCACCTTATAGAAATTTCCAGTTACAAAAGTGCCTTATTTCACCCAATGACTAGGTGAGGATAGGAGTGGGGCTTGGGGGGTGGGGGGTGAGGGATGGAGGGTGGCCCAAGGTTTGGAATCGTTGAATTGGAAGGCAATATGAAACAGCTAGTGAGTTTCATATTATCCTTGCTTTCATCTACCCTATACTTACAAAAGAATATTGAAAGAATTTTCTTTCAAGCATTTTCATTTACATAACAAGAGCAATCTATTACATTGATTTCTGTACTTTATGTGTAAAATAGGCAAGTGATTGTATAGGCAGAGTCATCATTTCTTTTTTTCTGTAATCATGATCTGAGAATGAATATGAGTGAGAAAAATGCAAATAGTGCAAATATCAAGCCTGGACCATTCTCCGGGGTCCCTCGTGGTGTATCCAGTTCCAGGTTAAGTTGTTAACCACAAAGTTGGTGGCTTGGATCCAAGATGAGGTTTCTACTCCTGAAGAGCATTACAGTCTTGGAAATCTCAAAGGGGTAACGTTACCCTGCTAGGAGTCCCAATTGACTGAATGGCTGGGAATTTGAGTTTTTGAGTTTTAACTAATTTGATGGTAGGGAAAATACTTTGCATATCTATATGCCTTAGAAAAATAGAAAGCATATGGAAATTTGAAGAAAATAGTAACTAAATTGAGCAAATTTGTATTTTGGACATGATAAATCATATAGGATGAATATTTTTTAAGCTTTATTTCAGTATTCCTACCTAAATTGGAGCAGTTGACTATGGCTTACATATAAAAATATATATTGGAGGAGACAACATTAGATATGCCTAAAGAGTGACCATTTGGATTATTATTACTAGAGGGTTCAGCTGTACTCCTCAGGGTTTGCCAAATGATGTTGAATTTGGAAAGATGATTGGAAATCACATCACAAGAGAGTTTGCAGGAATTCTCTGTGCCTGCCTCCTTTTGGATCATTAAAAAAGCCTCTCCAACTAAATTATGTGAAAATGTTTTCAACACGACAGAAACATAGGGAGAACCGAGGTCAAAGGTTCCATGTAAAAGTCCTACAAGGTGATCTTTGTTTTGTCCCTTCAGCAAAAGTCTGTTTTCTGGTGGTTGATTTAAGGTGAAATTCCGTTTTCTTCCTTGGCTGGACTAGATCCACTATTCTTTGTTTAAGAAAAGGAAACACCAAGTTTTCAGTTTACTCTTCCAAAAAGTGGTTGTTGCAGCTTCCTGAAGAACTGGCAAGACACCATCTGTTTTAATAAAACTGATGCTGAAAGGGGTGCGGGGGAAGGGAGAGATGGTGAAATACAACTGGGAAAGGTTTGAGTGACACATTTCCACTTGGAGAAAAATCACCTTTCAAGTTCATGAATGTAGGCGACACCCCGGCCACAGAAGGCAATGTGTGAAATCAACATGGATGGAGGAAGGGCAAGGCAGCCACCGTGCGCATGGAGGCAACCTGAAACTCAAGCATAATCAAAATGTCGGGGGGAAACCTATAGCCACGGAGAAGAACAGTCGCCACAAGGAAAGACAATATTCAGACCAAGTAACATATTCTTTGTTTTCATTTTGTGTTTTGGCTGTGTGTTTACACGTTGGGGTTTTGTTGTTGTTGTTGTTGTTGCTTGACTTTTGATGATTACAAGGAAATAATAATTCCTGCCATCAAGACCATAGAATACTCACCATTCATTCCTCTCTGGGATTTTGTTAGCAGGACTTCCATCTCCTCCTGCTGAAACAATGGTGCTATTTGAAAACTGCAACCCAGAGGCACCACCGTCCAGGGGAATCCAATGCCTGGTGACCCCAGAGCACAGTGTAGAACTCTCCTTGTGGGTTTCCAAGACTGTATCCCTTTCACAGGAGTGGAACGCCTCATCTTTCTGCCTCAGAGAAGCTGGTAGTGTTGAATTGGCAGACTTGCATTTTAACAGCCTAACATGTAGCCCATTATGCCACCGGGACTCCCCAAAACTATATAAATCAAACTCTTGATTGCCGGTGACCTGATTTATGATTAATTATAAAGGATATTCTAGCTAAACCACACACCATGCTGCTTTGAAAGACTCACGATATCTCTGGGAAAAAGCACCTTCCCCAGGCAGTTTGCTGTCCTAATCGTGTTCCTTTCAAATGATTTGAGATACAAGGTATCGCGTTCTGAGAAATCTCTACAGTCAATCTAGTGTTAAAAGAAAACACTTTCAACCATATGAGACTATATACTTGGCTCCAATACCAAAACTGGTGTTTTAATAATTCTGAAAAAAAATGCACGGGAGTGACTTTGCGAAATTTAACCATGTATTACAGGATGAGCTGGGAGCAAGCTGATTTAATCCAGTAAAGATAAATATAATCCCATTACTGGCATTGATTTCTTTAGCATCTTATCAAATTCCTTGTTGTAGCAACAGTCCTTTTCTGTTTTCCCATCCTGCTTAACTAGAAGATGACTCAATCCGCAGACCATGAAAGTGTGGTACAATTACAACATTCAAAACGACTTATGTGTAACGGCTCAGAGCAGCTCTCAAATTGGACCTTAGATCCCTAAGCTAAATGCAAGTTAATGGATTCCTAAAAATACCCCCTGACGTGAGTAACCCTCTTCAAAAGAGCTCTGGGGAATGTTTTCCGCAGAAATGGCAAGACACAAGGCAGTGGGCAGTGCCAAGGCCTCTCCGTGACTCATGTGACCCACTTGCGTCAGCTGCATACTATGTTATATCTTCCATATTCCCTGGCACGGAACGTGGATAGCTGGAATGATTTGTTGAAAGGAGAGCCTTTGCAGCAGCATCGACTCTTGTCTCCCGTGCCAGTTCCCAGAACAAAATGGAGCTGAGCCAACGGAAAGGTGCTCCAGGGTGGGCACTCCCCGATGAGAGGAGAGGGGAAAAACAAAATGACAAAAAGCAGCATCGCAGTTCTCAGACTTTACACAGGAAAACTGTCACTCGCAAAGAGGTCTGTTTTTCATATTCTAGGACTAAACGTTAATAGATTTTCTGGTTTGCCAGGGGGGAGAGAGGTTGGAAAGGGGCCAGAGTTCAACAGAGAGACATATTCAAATTCTCCTGGATCAGCTGTTGAGTGGATGGAAGGGAGAGGGCACACAAGTTGGAAAAGCAGAGCCTCTCAGGTTACACGTCCACATAGTGCACTTTCACTTCCTGTGTCCCGTTGCCGTTGAGCATGGTTTTCTTCAGGTGTGTTTAACTGATGCTTTTTGGGCTTACGGGCCTGCCCTCCGCAGCAGCACTGCCATGTGATTGGAGGATCTTAGGAGGTCTGAAGAAAAGAAAACCTTTCCTGACCGCTGTCTTGCAAGAGCAGATATTCTTGGTGAGGAGAACTTGTCTAATGCTCCTGAAATTATGCGACAAAAATGTGGTTGGTCAAAGTACTCAGACGGAAAGATGACTGTGTTAAATCCATATTAAAAACAAAGCAGGTGAGATATATATGATTAATAAGGAAAATCCTGATCCTACTTATTAGCTTAAAAATGAATCATGCAGCATAGTAACTGGGAGAAAGGCTATGTGGTGACAGATTGATTCTTCCACCTTCTAAAATAGAAAGTGGTTCTCACGTGAGAAGTTCCTGTAAATCTTCCTTTCTGATTAAAAATAATCTAATGTTCCCTTTTTGCAAATGAATACCAACTATGCCAACCATTCAGAGGATGGAATAAAATTTTCATTACTCTGTACAAAGTATCACGATGGATGGCAGTGCACTAAAGGGCACCTAACAACAGCATTGTACATAACATGCACAATTTCAAAGGCCTTGGGCATATTTTAGGACTTTGTCAGAGGTCAGAGTGGCATCTCTTAGGTAACTGGAGGTTAGAGGGGGAAAGGATCTTATTTGAGTTGATTCTGGTTCATGGAAACTCCTGTTTCAAAGTAGAACCATGGTCCCTCGAGCTTTCAATGTCTCGAATCTTTCCAAAGCAGATCACCAGACATTTCTTCCCAGGGAGGTTTTGCAATCTGAACCACCAACTTTCTGGTTTGTAGCCTAGCCCTTACTATGTGTGTCTCCCAGACATTAGAACATTCTGTTGAAAATTTGTTTTATCAAACTTGTTAATTGAAAGATTTTTAAACATGCCCTTCATTGGATAATTATGCCACACGAATGGTTGAAATATTTGCTAAAAGCAACAAACTGGCATGCTTTTCTTTAGTATATTATAACCAACATCCTTTAAAATGATGTGTTATATTTTAAGTGCACAATTCAGTGGCATTTGATACATTTCAAATGTTACATAATCACAATTGTTAACAAGTTCAAGTGCAATGCTATCACTCCAGCGGAAACCCCGTATCCATTAAGTCATCATTACCTATTGCCTTGTGCCTTAACCTTTGGCAATGAACAACATGAGTTTGTTTGTTTGATTTTATTTCCCCCCTGTGGATTTGCCTATTGTGGTAGTTACATAATCTCATGTCAATTTACAGGGGAGGGTTGTATTCTGGCCTGTCAATCAGGTCACAAGCTGATGGTGCTCCCTTGTATGCATGACTTCCTTATAAGGAGGGTCCTGGGAATCTCCCCGACCCCTCTCTGTTTCCATCTTCCTGCTTGCAAGCTACTTGGAGACCTGAACAAGTCTTGGAGAGGTGACCACCACCATGGAACCCAAAGACTTTTCACCCCCTCGTCTGTGATATTCCAGCATTCTACATCATTGCATGTGGCTCTGTGAGTCTGAAGAAGGACTTATGGACTAGTACTAGACTTATAGACTAGAGTTGTCTGGGCTGGGATGTTTTATTGAAACATAATCACTTCTTTATATAAAACTCTCTTCCATATTTATGAGTGCTTCTGAATATGTTTTGCTATTCAACCTAGACTCACACCACTTTTCTGAATTTTTAAAATAAATAAAATTATATCCTACCTGCCCTTTTGTCTCTGAATTATTAACTTGTGCATGCTTTCAAGGTCCATCAATGTTTCATCGTGTATCAGTGCTTCCTTCCTTTTCATGGATTATAGGATTCCTTTGCATGAATACACGACACTCTGTTTATCCATCCGTCTGTTGATAGATATATGGGATGCTTCCACACTTTTAGCTATTATGAAAAGAGCTACTTTGGACATTCACAAACTATTTTTTTGTTGTTAGAGCACTTGTTTTCAATAATTTGAATAAATAGGCATGAAATTGTTTATCATGAGTTTAGTCTATATTTAACTTTTTAAATAGCCACAAGATTGTTTTTCATAGTCACTCTACCATGTTACATTTCCCCAGCAATGTTCAAGGGTTACACATTTTCTGAATGTTCTCTCATACATGCTGCTTCCTGTATTATCATTACTATAGGAATAATTGCATTTTTACACTTAATATTAGGTACTAAGTGAGATCTCATTATACTGACATGTTTTCTTAAAATACAGTTTGAAACAGTTCAGAAATTATGTGTCTACACCAAGATAGAGCAGGCAAGTTTGTTATATTTTCCCTTTATTTCTTCTTTATCTCATAATAATATTGAGGTCTACTTTGACAGTAAGAGCCAATATTTGTTCCTTGGCATTGTGTGGATATAGAGTGCCCATTTCTGTTGAATTGATTACAGTTCAAAAGGCAGAATAGAACTAGTCTACAAAGTTTCTATTCCCATACAGCTTTATCAAAGGAGGCTGCTAAGCTTTCTCCTGAAAAGAAACAAGTGCATTTGAACGACCCACATGTTGGTTAGTAACTGATAGCTCACCCGGAGTACACAGAGCTCCCTACAAACAAGCTAGTAAACAAACAAGAAAACCTCACTGCCATCAAGTCCATGGTGAGTCAAGGCCACCTTATAGGGAAGAGTAGAACCCACACTGTAGGGTAAAATATATTTCCTGGCCTTCCACTAAATCTGATCTTGATATACAAATCTCATATAAGGTGCATATGATGAACAGCACTTGCTAGGGGTAGAACAATTGGTCATATATGTGCAGCTTAATTATAGCACCACTTCGCTTTCATAATTTAAGCATTATCTCTTTCAATATAAGACTTCTCAGAAGACTAGAAAAATATTCCTATCCTTCATTTCCCTATCTGCTACATAATTCTCAACTAATCACAGTCTTCTACTTTTGCAATGGTAAGGCTAGCTTTTTTGCTAAGTCATCAGTACTGCCTTGTTTTGTGAGTCTGTTTTGTCGTCAATCCTCTTGCTTCTTGACCTTCTATTGGCGCTGGCTTTGGTGACCATATCTTTCTTCTTATTTCTCTCGTCTCAGTGTACATAGCCCGTTCTTCTGGTCATTCTGACTTTTTGTCTTCTGAGCCTTGTTGGGTCACTCTGACCACATGTCAATTTTCCTGATGGTAATTTATGTCCTTCTACCTCCATTCTTCAGTAAATTTGCAAACAGTGGCTCCTCTTAACATACACTCCCTTTTTGAAATGGCATGGATTCACTTCTTACCTCCTCTGGCTAAACAAAGAAGGAGGAGACTCCAACGCCACATCTTCCCAAGGATAATTTCTACAAGACAGAGGTCAGACATGCCTCCAGCAGTCCATTCTTCTTTACCCTATTCTGACAACTGTCCCTTCCACAGCACTCAACTTCTCTGCTGGGTTGGATCACTCATTGCAATGGCCACCACTTAAAGAAGAGCTGATGCATGCACGCCACTGGTTGCTCTACCATTGTTCATGGGATTCACTCTTCCTGCTTTTGAGAAGAGTACTTTTATACCCAGCAGAATGGCAAAACTCATCAATCCCAGAGTTTGAATTTTTACCGCTTATTTGCATGACTATGGATAGAAGAGCAATAACAAGGTAATTTCCCTTTACCACATCCCTAAAATAATCTAACATATTGTCCTGTATTATTCATATACGTGTGTGATTAGCAATCTAATGCCATCCTTTTTCCTTTTTTTCCATCATCTGCCTCTAAAGTAATTCTCAAATGTTGCCAATTCTAATCTAGAAACTTTCCTCAATTCCTGGAAATTGGGGGATAATCAAGGAGTGGGAGTGAAAAAAAAAAAGAAAAAGATATTTAATAAGATGTTTTAGAAAACAAAATTAGCATGTTTTTAATCCTTGCTGCAGCCAACAATCCGCCCTTCTGTTCAGTGTTATCAAATATTTGTAGCAAGGAGGAAAAGGTTTATCTAGCATAAGAAAAGTGAGCTTTCCTTACATTAATCTCAGAAAACATGATTTTACTTCCTAAATTAGCCCACTTGCTCTCAATAGCATTCATTCTCAGCTATCTACTTGTGTCTTAGTTCAGTCTGAGTAACCGATAGATAGAGAACTTAAATCATCAGTTCCAAGGTCATTTCTGCAAAATGATGCAGTCAATTTGTTCTCCTGCACCCTCAGTTTTCCCTTTTACAAAACAGAAAGATCGTACTCTCACACTTCTAAAGGTGTACTGCACAGGTTTTTTAATAATCTACTTGGCAAATGTAATAAAATACTATTAACAAGTAAAAATGAATATCAGAAAGAATTGAGGTATTGTAAGAATGGCTTAGGACCTATGTCTGACCTTCTCCAGCTACAGAAGTGGAAAGAAGAGTTCAAGTCTGCATCTGCCCACGTTTGATTCCTATCAGATGGGTTCAACAAGCATCCACATCCTCCTTTATCCTGTCCTTAACTTGGCATTCAGTTTCTCTGGTGGACTCAGTAATCTGTTGCAATAGCCACACGGATTTAACAGACAAAGCATATTAGGTCAGTTAACAGGTTAACACAATTAAGGACCAGAAAACATTACAAGGTTGCAATTCTTTGATCCACAGCATCTGTCGGTTTTACTTACAGGCAGGAACCCCTCTGGTAGTGGACCTCTCAACTCCACTCTCTCTTGACCTCTGCCCTGGTCAGAGGAGGGCAACAAAGTTCCTTTAATATTGATAAATATTCAAAGGGAACACCACTGTGCAAGCCAACCTTCGACTGAAATCACTCAACAGACCTTGTCCATGAATGAGAAGCCCACTGCTCTGTCCCAGGATCCCAGTGCTTTGACCTCTGAGGGCTCTGCCGCCACAGCCACTTCACAGAGCGGTCTCACAGAAAAACTCTGTTGATCACTCTTCTGTCTTCGTGGTTGCGGAATTCCCCATTCTTAACATGGGATGAAGGTCATACCCCAGGAAAAGTTCACTTACATGGGATCGGATCAACACCCTGAGTAAGGGTGTTATATCTCGCCTAATCCTCTGAAGGATAATTGATAACTCACCTCATGTAGGATGATTATATCATTGCATAATCACCAAATCACATTATTAACTAGCTGTCAAACCACTGAAACTCAGTACAGAACTGACCAGCTACACTATGACATGGCTACCAAACCATTGACTATCATGATCCAGCCATGTGGCATGCAGCCAATAATATATGATAGGAACTCAGGGTACTTTCAAATTTCCTTTACTAATAGAACATATGTTTGCATAACGCAGGGACTTACCCCACCTAAAAGCTCCTCTTTAAAAATTCTAATCTAGCTCGAGCAAATTTAGTGAATGACACAACATGTTGAGAAAGAGGTTTGTTTCTCTTTCTCTTTCTTTTTTTATTAAAAGTTCATTTTGGGGTGGGGGGTCTTACAACTCAAAGCCATGCATACATCAATTGTATCAGGCATATTTTGCACAATATGTTGCCATGACTATTTTCTACATGTTTTCTTTCTATTGAGTCCTTGGTATCAGTACCTACCCTCTACCTTGTGACTCCTTGATAAATTACAAATTATTATTATTTTCATATCTTATATCAATCATTGGCTCCCTTTCCCCATGATTTCCTTTCTATAGTCAAGAATATTATATTTTTAAAGCCTGACCACAGTGTTAAGTAGCATTTTGTTCAACATCCCAACAAAATAGAGTCTAAATTTCTGTCTATTTTCTAAGAAAAGACAAAAAGGAAACACTAGGGGATGGGACTAAGAATAAGGAAAAGGGGGGGGGGTAGATAAACAGCTTACTACAGCCCAAAGTACTACACAAAAGTTGCTTTGTTAGGAATGCAGAATTTACTCTACAAAACCTGAAGTATACTATGAAAGATTATACGTGGGCATTCCTAATGTAAGCTGTGGCAATGGGCAGGACATCCCCACCATGTGAGTTTAAAAAAATAAAAAAAGACAAGGTAAACAAAGTAAAATAAATGGAAAGTCCATCAAATGAGGGATTGAAGAATTAAGAACATTAAGAAAATAACAAGAAAAACACTGACAGTCCAGGGTGGGTCAGGTAGGTCCATGCACAAGACAAGTGGGGTGGAAGATCTCACATCTTTGATCACTGATAACTGGTGTGAGTGTGGTTGTAGAGCTGTGTAAATGAATCACGTTATGTGGTTTCTGGTCTGATGTGTAAACATTCGGGAGTGCTATTCTTCAAAATTCACAATGTCCGTCCCAGGCCCACTAGCATTCTCTTGCTCCTTATGATCCTTGTGAACTGTTTTCTTAAGCCCTTTCCTCTCCATATTTCATCTACTTCTTTATTCTTTTCTTGGCAGCTCTCCATTCCAGGATTGCCATCGATATCAATTTCACTTGGTCTCTCAAGTGTATTATAAATAAGAATCTGCATGTATAACCTACCTGCAACAAACTGCTTCCCTATTTTAACTTAAGAATGGTTACATTAAAAATTGCTTTAGAAAAAATCTATTGTGTACTCTTGAATCACCTAATTAGAAAGAGAAAAAATTGTCTGACTACATTTCTTTAATCCCAACAAAAACCTATATAGTTCCCTCCACATCAGAATCCTCAGATTACATAATAGATATGAAATCTGTAAATGGTGATAAATACCAAATAGCCATATATACGTGTATTTATAGATATAAAGGGGGCTTCAAAATTCATGGGGAAAAAGAATAAAAATGGAAATAGTAATTGAGTTTTTGAAGTCCTGTATATAGATAAAATATAAACAAAAATCTCATTGCTGTTGAGTCAATTCTGACTTATGGCAATTCCATGTTTTCTAAGTAAAATTTCTCCATATGATGATAGTTTCTTCAGATGATAGTTTTTACCCAAGCAGATTATCATGCCTAGCGTTAGTGGAACCATGGATGAGTTCAAATCACCAGCTTTAGGATAGTAATTAAGTGTACATTGTTTGCACTACCCAGGGGCTTGTACATACATACACTACTAAATACACACCCATGTGCATTCAGTTCCTCTAATGAATTAATTTGAAAGTTAACATCCCAATTGTTTTATTTCCACCATTCTATAAATAGCATCTCAGCTTTCTATGAAGGTCCTTAAAGTCAAAACTCAAGTCACGCTATATTTCTGTTAACGAGCAACTGGTAGTATCTAAAATAGCCTATTGAAAGGATTTCCTATAAAATATCGCTGATGATTACACACTGCCATGCCAAACAGGAAATGAATTGAAGGTGACAGAAGGGAAGTTCTTGGGCCCTAAGGAAAATAACCGCCATTTGTATGTTAGACCATGGTTGCAATTTAAGGGTTTAAACCCTAAGGGATTTTTTTTCCCTCTCCAAATGTGTGTTTCCATAGCACCCCTTGTTACTGGGCTCCAGCAAACGTTATCTGTCCTTGAGTCTGGTTTCTCTGTGCACATCTCACTGATGCTGAAATGTGTGCGCCTTCGAATGGGGAGCTGCTTCCTCCCTTTATTAACATCCTATTCAAGCTCCCTTTCTGCTTCAGAGATCACCCCCAATGTCAACACAGGCATGCCTAGTGCCGCTGAGATCTCAAAAACCACCCACTGGCTTGGGGTCAACATGAAGACGTGAAGGTTTCAGTTTTACTATAAACAGAATGGAAATGTGACCAGAAGTATTTGTGGACACAGTTGAGAACATATGGCGCTTCTGAACCTCACAAGGTAAACTTCTTATTTTAGCATTCTGCTTGGTAATGTGATATCACTTACTGACCTCTGGGATTTTTAAGATGAGAAGAAAGGGAAACTCTTTATTTAGAGTGGCTCAGCTAAATAAATATGACAAGGAGGAGAAGGATATGGGCTGCCTTGATGAAACCACCAGCTCTGAAGGTCCCGCTGATTTCTCCTTCTCTGGTCACCACAGGCTTACCACGTTGACGGTATGTCTCAAAAAACAAATCAATTTATTTCCTGATAGCCGTTCATTGAAAGCACTATTTTTCACTTCACACAAAAAATCAGCATGTTACAAAATATATTGTGCCATAATTGACTCAAAGAATGAGGTGGTTCACTCCCAGGACACTTCTATCTTCATGACATTTTTCACTAATAGATTTCAACTATAGATTTCACTAATAGATTTCAACTTCCTCTTTGAAAAGGTAGTTTTTATTTTCCTAGGAGTTCTTTTTAAAAATTCTCTTGTTTCATGTGTTAGTTACTTAATTTATTTCTCAGATTATCCCTCAAGCATTGACTTATCCCTGACAGAGTGAAGTCAATAAACAAATGAACAATAAATAAATAAAAACTCAGAATCAAGCTCATTGAGGTGTGTTGCTTTATAAGTCTGTTGTTTTCTGCCTTACAAGTTGTATATTGAATGGCAAAAGCCAAATCATGTGTATGCTAGCAAAGTTCAAAATGCCTTAGTCAGTAGCTCCTCCCACACTTAGCTTATTTCTGTTTGAGCACTCTTAGGGTCGTTGTGTGTCAAATCCATTCCAATTCATAATGGCCCAAGTAGCGAGTCAAAAGACCACATAGGATTTCTGAAACTGCAATGTTTACTCAAGCAGATCACCACACCTTTTGTGCTGCAGAGTAACTGTGTGGGCTTGGGATTCTCTCTCTTTGGGTTAACAACTAAGCTCAAAACCTTTGTGTCCCTAGGCCTTCCTTGTCCCTAACTCAGTCAATGCACCAATACCTCAACTGAGCAATGGGGAGGACTCTGTAATTTTGGTCATTAACTTACTTTGCTCTCATGCTCCTTCGTGCACAACTAAATCTATCTATTGATGATCTCACTAATAATGCCGGCATCTACACCAATGCTTCAGGAAACTCTCAAAATTTACAATGTTTATTCAAAATTTTCATTTTTCCTTTTCTTTTTTTTAATAGTATAGATCCAACCCAAAGCAAAACCTACTGCCTCAGAGACCATTCTAACGCATGGTGACTTTACAGAAGATTTTCTAGATTGTAAATTCTCCTTGAAGCAAACAGCCTCATCTTTCTCCCATAAAGCAATTAGTTGGCTTAAGCCTCAAATGTTAGACTTTGGAGTCTAACGCCAAATATTTGACCTAGCTTCTACAATAGGAGGCGGAGCGGTGAGGTTGAGCAATGAATGAATGTTATGTTTTTTTTCTCTCGGGTTTTTAAGACTAAGGTTATTATTATCTATAGCCATTGTCATGTGATACTAAAATACATATGCTATAAAGTATGCAGAGAAATATTCTGCTCTACTGTGGATGGCAAGTAATGTCATTATGTCAATCAATTAAGATCAATTGGTTGAGAAGGAATTTGTAACTCTATCTAAACTTGTAAAGTTTGTAGAACATTGTTTTCAGTGGCTGCTATGTATACATGATGGGGATTACTAGAAGACATGGCTAAAATTTACTATTTAAAACTAGAATCAGTAGTTTCCAATTAAAAAAGTTGTTAAGGATTCCAGGGGGTGCTCTTAGCTACAAATTACGAGATCAGCAGTTCCAAATTACTATCCACTCTGTAGAAGAAAGACGAGTCTGCCTGCTTCCATAGATATATACAATTTTGGATAACCTATATAGGTTTACCAAGAGTAGCAATTTATCTTTGTTTCTGTGCTTTGTATGAAGATCAGTGAGTTCTTCTTTAGTTCTCAAAGTGACATCTTTGAGTTCACTTTAGTTCTCAAAGACAATACCCTACACACCATTTATTATTGACACATGAAGATCTCTTTAGAGCATTGAAGAGCAAGGAAGTTACTTTGAGGACTAAGCTGCGCTTGACGCAAGAAATGGCATTTTCAATTGCATCATATGCATATGAAAGTGATATATTCAATGAGAAAAACTAAAGAAGATTCAACACATTTTAACTGTGGAGCTGGAGAAGAATGTTGAAAACTACTAAAAAGCAAAACCAATCTATCACAGAAACAAGACCAGAGGGGTCCTTAGAAGAAAGGAAGGCAGAGGCATTCAGGGTGGAATGCATATCCTTTGGACATGTTGTCCATGAAGAAGGGCATCATGCTTGATATAATGAAGGACCAGTGACAAAGAGCAAAGTCCTCAATAAGATGAATTGACACAGTGGCAGCAACATTGGGCTCAGGTATAGACACAATTGTGAGAATGGAAAAGAACAAACTCAGAGCTACAAGAGACTGGAAGACCAAACAAAAACAAAATATTTCTACTTCTTGATACTTTCAAGGAAGCATAACCCTGAGAAAATTGATTTCTGAATTTTAACCTCCAGACATAAGAAACAAGAAATTCTGTTGCTTAAAACTAATGTTATAGGAACCCAAGGAAAGAAATACAGGAGCTGTCAGTTTGTTTTGCTTTGTTTTCCCTCATTGAAGGATCATATGAATTTATTAGTATTTTTCTTCAAAATAAGGAAAATTAGTTAATAAAATTTGTATGATTCTTAGAAAATCATTTTTGTTGTGGGTGAGGGGTGGGGTAGGTGGCTGAGTTGAACTCAAGTAACTAAATTAAACGATGGAATTGTAGATCAGATATGGCCTTGTTTTGGTCTCTGAAAACTTCCTACTTCTATAAGTAAGAGAAACAAACCAATCACCTACATGTGCAGAAGAGAACAGATTAAAACTGAGCCTCTGGTAAGGCAATAAGGGGTCTTACAGATATCCCCACAACACTTCGTACCCCAAAATGCCTGCATCCTAGGATTCTTTCTAAGGTGTGGCAGTTTTAGCATGGACCCAGGGTTCAACTTGAAGGGGGATATCCCTGAGCAGTTTATATCAACCCAACATGGCCCAACATCCTTCTTCAAGCTTGGTACACACACAGAGACATAGGAAGTAGGGTCAAAGGGGCACTTGGCTCAGGACACAAGTCTACCAGGGTACCAGAAGAATTATCAAATTATACTCCAAGTTGTACATCTCTGAAAGGACCCTGATGGTGGCAGCCTGGTGCACATTTATGCTGACTTATCACAGCCATTAAAATCCATCCACACTGGCATTCAGAGTGGAGTGTACTTTAGAGATTCTGCTGGAATTTGTTATGCTAATGAGACAGGATAAGGGAATGAAGATGGAGATTTGTCTACTTTCTTGGAGCCCATGATATCTCAGAACCACATTTCCCAGAAATCCTCGCTACCCTGACGGCCATTCCTAAGATACTGCCTCCTGTGTAGTAGATAGAATAGAAAGGCTGGGGTCAAAGTGATGAACGTAGACTGTGATCCCTACTACTGCTAATGACAAAAGAGATGATATCCCGTGGAAAACCAGCACTGTGAGTTTACAGAGCCTGCTATGGCTGACATCTTGAGCCCAGCTAAAGCTCATGTTCATTGTCAGTGTATGACCTTCAACTTCTAATCAAGAGAAAGAAATGTGTCTGTGCCAGGAACCAGAAGTCACTTATTCTGCAGTAAACTGCAGCCTGCAAGCTGAGTCTTCCCTCTATCCAAAGCCACCTGTAGTACTGCATCTACACACCTACTGCTAATCACAAAACTATGTAGGCGGTCAGTACAGAACCCAGAAAAATAGGGATGGATAGTGTGCTTACACACAGACACACACACACACACACACACACACACACACACACACA
>PVJH01019655.1:0-42225 GCA_004026705.1 Nesogale talazaci
TCTCCTTTCGCTTCCTTGCACCCTGCAGTGATGTTGAATCAGTTCAGCACACTCCCGTGATTCTTGGTAAGGCATTAGCTGTTTGTCGGGGCACCCAAGATTCCTGACAATGCTAGGGAAGCCCCACACAGGGCCCAGCACGGGTTCTGGGAGAAAGCAGCATTTCTAACCTTCTGGTGCATTCTGTCTCTGTTCTCCGTCTTCTGGCAGGGTCCCCGACTCATCGGTCACTCCACCACCTGCCCTGTCCGCTGACTTCCACGTGGCTTCCTTCTCCTCCTTGGGTCCTAGACTGAGAACCCGGGGACAGGGCCGTGCTCTTCAGCATTTGGAGAGAGAAAGAGCACCACGGGACTCACTGGTTCCCATAAGTGAAATGGGTCCAGGCCACTGGCTCATGTGGGTAGGAGACAGAGCACATGATCTTAACTTTTTTTTTTTAAGTTCAATCCAGTTCCATTTCAGTTTAGGGAACCCCAGTTAGGCTTTTCACACACTTGCAAAGTCAAGATGGAAGCGTGCAGTTCTTTCTGTTTCTTCACTGGTTGGTTCTATCAACGCTAGGGCCCCAGTGGGTGACAAAGAAGCAGGCAGCAATGAGTGCATGGATTTCAAGCTTACCTCTTTCGAAGTTTCCAGATTGTATCCTTAAGCCTGACACAGAGAGAGAAGGAACGAGCGAGGGTGGAGGGAGAGAAAGAGTGACAGAGAGAGAGAGAGAGAGGCACCTCTGTTTCTTAGAAGAATCATTTTCCATTGGATTTATTTCAACAGCAAATGCCTGTAGTAGATGTTATACTTTGATTCATTCATTATGTGGACAAGACAATGCATGCACACCGTTCAACATAGATGTGTGTTCATATACTGTACAACACATTTTATATGTGTGATTTATATACATTCAAAACCCATGAAGTATTTACAGTGAAAGGGACCCTTCTTCCTGTGCCGGTCTCCTGCCCCCAAAGCAAGCACCCTCACCGGTTTCCTTGGTAATCTTCCAGAGATAGGCTCTGTATGTATAAGCATCAGCATGTGTATATACATATCTATCTTGTTCTTAAACAAATGTAGCACGTTCTATACACGGTGTTCTGCACCTTGCTTTCTCTCACTCGGCAATATATCATGGAGCTTACTCCATACCAGTGTCGAGTGAGCGGCCTCGCTCGTTTTATTGGCTGCAAAGCATTATGCCGCAGAAGCACACCATCATTTGTCCAGCCAGGCCCTTCGTGATGGCCATTCCTTCTATGCAGGTGTTTGTAAAAGACGGAGACGAACATGATGGCATGCAGACGCACCACGGCCGAACACGGGGTGGGTCAGTGGGGGTGGGGGTGGGGGCACAGCATAACCCACGCGTCCCACACAGGCCACGCTGTCCAGGAGGGACTCCTTGCAGGCAGAGGTGGAAGGGAGAAAGACTTACGCATCAGCCAGGAGCTGCACGGCCCTCCCTGCCGCCATATTGCTGAAGGGGAGAAAGACCACAGAGGCCTGTTAGACGCTGGTGTGTCCACACCCGGTCGCCCCGACCACCCGTCCCCCAAACACTGCCCTTCTCCTGTCTGGGTTCCATCTGCCTCGGAGGGTCTGCACCTCACCCCTTCCTCACACCAGTCAAGGAGTTGACCCACTGGGGTCCAGGGTCTCCGAAAAAGACCACTTCTCCCCCAGCTTCCTTTCCCTGCCACGGCAGGGATGGCTCAGAATTAACTTGCCTGGCACGTTATTTCCAGGACGTGGGAAGAATGAGACGCTCTTCCCCCCACCCCGGCTTCTCAACTCCCTGGGGACCCCACCACCTCCCTCCACCCTCCCCGCTCTGCTTTCCAGGCTCCCGACCGCACCTGGAGTATGAACCAGGCAGGAGGGAACCAAGAACAAATGACACCCGCATCGGGAAAAAAATAATGTCCTGCAACTCTCCTGGGAGCGGGAGGGAATCAAGCAGAGGTATTTTGTGCACTTGCTGATGTAAAGCATTCGGAATACTACTTGGATTTGCTCAGGAAAATGCACGCACACACACACACGCACACACACCAGCTTTGGCCGGAGACAGCAGCCTCCTGCTGGATTTTCTTTAAGAAGAAAAGGAATTGTTTTGGCAAAGTACCACCTTTGAAAACAAGAATTCTGTGAAATACTCCAGCATATGAGTCAGTCGGTCTGAAAATTAAACCAACAAAAAGTGGAAATCTTTAAGAGCCAAGCTGCATGGCCACCTTCTTTATTGTGATGGGGCACAGGCATGACTAAAAAATAAATGTAAAATAAAATAAATGGAATGCTTAGGTGGTTGGACCCCAGGATACCTAGTTAAAAAGGTCCTACCCCCCCCTCCCCCCAAACACCACCACCAAGAGACCCCTCAACAGACTGGGGCCCTGGTTCTGCCAATTGGTAGGGATCCTGTCCCCCACCCCAGTCCTGTCGACTAACCCCCGAAAAGATGCATAAGGCTCCAATTCACACACACACACACACACACACACACACACACACACTTCCAGAGCACACTCACAAACAGATGACTCAGCAAATGGAAAGTAAATTTAATTCCGTTCTCCTGAGCAAAGCCCATCTTGCAGTCTATTAGCAGCATCTTCAAGTACCACCCCGGGGACAGCAGTACCTGTCACACGGGCCATGGCGGGGCGTGGGGATGGCAGGGCGGCCAGTGGTCTCCAGAAAAGCTTCATTAAAGTAATGAACCTGAAGGATGCAGGCCAGCAGAAAGGCGGCGGGCAGCAGAATCTTCGCAAACAGCTCCACCGTGCTGAACTGCTCCAGGCCCACATCCCGCAAGCTGAAGGGAGTGGGGGGTGGGGTGGGGGTGGGGGGGTGGGGAAGGATAGTAAGGGGAAAGGGAGACAGAGTCCCCCGCTGGGGGCCCCCTGACAGAGAGACCTGCCTGCCTTGGAAGCTCCCACTGTCCTTTCTCATGATCATGACGTGGCCTGGGAGTTCTCACCTCCAGACTGGGAGAGACACACAGGTGTGGCATCCACACGCATGGGCCCTGGGATCCGGGGCCCCCACAGAGGTCTCCCACAGCCGGGATCAGGTGGCTGGGAAAGTCCAGAAAACCCAGACACCTGGGGATTCAGGTGAGGCCACGGGAGGTTTGGGGCACAAATGCAGAACTGTAGGTGAAATTGGGGGTGAGGGGCAGTGCAAGCTGAGGGCGGGGCTCGGTCCAAGTCTGCAGGAGCCTACGGAGAGGGAGTTGGGAGAGTCGCTGGATTCCCGGGACCCGCAGACCGGCCACGCCTATGGCATCAAAGCCTGGATGAGTTCCTGCCATGTCTACCCTCTCCTCACCCTTGGCAACTCGGACCTCAAAGCCAGTGAACCCTTGAAGAGGTGTCTGCAGGGACCCTGAGAATCTGGGCGCTTGGTGAAGGCCCCCCCCCCCCCGAGGGAGCTGAACAGACCAGAAGAACTCTTCCCAGCCCTCATCTCAAGGCCAATGAGTTGGGGGAGGCTGCTCCAGTTTCAGGGTGGCTGAGGCCCTCTTAACAGCTCCCTTGGCAAGGCCAGGTCCCCTGGGGCATCCCCTTATGCTCTCGAAGTTTCCACACAGGAAGCCAAGGGGTGGGGCTGGTGCCCGCCTCCTCTGACCCCAAATCCCAGCACTGCTGGCAGGACTGGGGTCTTCTCTCATGAAAGACCTCCATTGGGCTCCCAGATCCCACTCTTACCCCTCTTCAGACAGCCCCAGGGTCTGGGTGAAAAAGGCAGAGGTGGCCTGAAACTGGTACGTGTAGAGCACAATCAGGACCACCATGGAGTAGGAGACCACCACCAGCCAGAAGGACTTCAGGACCCTCCTCCAGGCAGCATAGTGCATCTACAACACAGACATGGCCCCCCCGTGGCACGTGCAGCAGCTTGTGGGGGACGGACATGGTGAGGGGGGCCACCGAGGGGTCCAGAGGTGCCCCCCCCACCCCCGTCCCATGCATAACCCCAGTCGCCAATGGCTTTCCTCCCAGGCTCCAGCCCTGGCTCATCCCAAAGTAAGTTCTTCTGACACCCGGGATGAAGGCGGGGGCCTCATGGCTGGAGCTCCACTGCCTTCAGGAAAAGGAAGCTACCCCCCTTGAGAAGTTGGTGAGTCACTGCAGTGGGAGTTGTGTGTGCTCATTGATCGATCTGGGAGATATTGGAAATCAATCTCTCTCTGTCTCACATACACTCACACCACTCCCCCGCGAGCCTGTGAGCGGAAACCGCTGGGCTGTGCAGAGACCACGGTTGCCAAGTTCAGAGGTGGACGGGGGTGGGCTGACGTATTGACCGACGCGAACGGGCTCCCTGGCTGCTCTGCCCCCCCGGCCACGTCATGAAAGTTGACCCCCTGCTGGCGTCACTCGGGGCCCCTGTGCCCAGAAGTCTGGTCGGGGAAATGCAGGCTGGCCGACTGGGTGGACAAGGCTGCCTAGGGTCCCCTCCTCTGTCTCTGGTCCCCCAGCTGCTGTGGGGACTTCAGGGAGGACCTGGGCTGGGCCTCACGCCACAGGTCCAGCCACACGGGTTCCTTCTGTCCTTGGCAGGCTCCACATATCCCTTGGCGCCATGCCTGCCATCTCCAACCACGAGTAGTCTTTAAAGGGGTCTCTCAAAATAAATAAAATAAAATAAAACTCTCTCTCCGTGAGATAAGGCAGAAGCTTAAGGACCATGAGGTTGCCCCCCTTCTTGCGTGTGTGCAGGGTAACAATTTGGACAAAGAGGGAGAAGTTGGTGCAGCCCAGCATGAAGCATGTCAGCAGGCACGCAGAATGGGGAAGGCAGGAACAAATGGGCCGACCCAGGGGCGGGGGTGGGGGCTCTCATCAGGACGCACTACCCTGTCCCAGGAGTTCAGGCCCGGTGCCTCACAGGGCATCTCCTGCCCGAGAGACTAGTGTCCTGTCCAGCAGGGACAGAAGGCAGGACTGGAGGGCAGTGGGGCAGGCCTGGGCATGCTACCTGATACAAGGCCACGCAGGCCAGGAAGAGGAAGATGTAGACGATCTTGTACACCACCACCTTGCCGTCGAAGCTGATGACAAAGAACATGGAACCGCAGACGTAGATCCAGTACTTGGCCAGCAGGCCCCGGAGAAAAGAGCCCAGCACATTCACCAGGAGGCTGGGGGAGCTGGGGGGGCCTGGGAGAGTTGGGCAGCAGGAGAAGCCATCAGGGCCAGTGTTGGGTGGGCTCCTTGCCCCCAGAGATGGGCCCACCCTCTGCTCGGCCCCTTTGCACACTCACAGGTGATGTCGACATCTCTCTGTGGAGATGTCAATATCATCTGTGTGGAGGGGGAGGTGCAGGAGCAGGGGCGGCAGGGCTCAGGGAAGGGGTGGCCGTGAGCTGTTTCCTCACATGACTGTCTACGTCTCACTGACTAGAGCAGGGAGGACATGACCCTCTGAGAGTCACATGCCCGGAGAGTAAGAATGTCCTCCAAGTCTTCCATACCCATTCTGAAGGGACATCCCCTCCCCCTGCCCCCACATCCCCCAGCATTTGGGGCAGTAGCTCAGATGCAGCTATGACCAGTCACGGACTCAACCTTTGGACAAAGCCCAGGACAAGGGACTGCAGCCTGGCACCTCAGCGGAGAGGGCTGCCCATCCCAGCCAGGCGGGTTCAGGGAGTCCCCCAAGCCCCGGAGTCTTCAGGAAGACAGAGAAAGATAGAGTAGGCGCACAAATGTTCAGTGAAGGGGGTGCTGCCTAGAGACGGGGCCAGGAGGCAGTGGGAAGATCCTCACCCGGTGCTGACCCCGCTTCTCCACTTGGGGTCTCGGCCACCACCTCACACATCACCTGCCTCTCCAGGGCCTGCTGCCGCAGCAGAAGCCAGAAGAACGATGTGTACAGGCTCTGCAGTGAGACATCAACCAGAGTCATGGGGCAGGGAGGGGTGTGCCTGTCCCAACGTCTCTCAGGACTGTCCATGAAAAAGGCTACGGCAGCCCAGAGGTGACTGTCCTGTCCTGGCGTCTGGCCCATGTCCCCTGCCCTAGTCCCCACTGGTTCCCCAGGTGTTAGGGCACAAAGGGGGGGATGGTACCCTCCCTCTTCCAAAGGGAGACAATGGTGCCCAGCGTGTGCGAGCGTGTACACACACACACACACACACACACACACACACACACACACCCCTCTGGTCCCAGCACACAGCTTCCTGCTGTCCCCCCACCCCCACATCTCTGTGCCCAGCCCAGGGGGCTCTTCTGAAGAGGGCAGCCTCTGGGGACCCCACACCCAGGCCCGCTTGTTCCCACCACAGATGCAGGAAAGCCCATGACCCTACTTTGATGCCCAGGTGAAGACACGGCTGGGGATAGGGCTTGAGGTCCAGGTCGACCAGCAGCCAGTCAGGGAGCCCAGGGAAGAGCTCCCGCTGGGCCAGGCGCAGCCCTGTGTAGAAGCTGAGGACGACCAGGAGGTAAGCGTAGAGGACCAGGCCAGGCGCGCTGAGCAGGGCCAGGGAGCGGCGGTCTCGGGCCATCCAGATGACACAGGCCCACAGCAGCAGGACGAAGCTCAGCCAGCTGTTGTGAGTGATGCTCCACACCTGGGGCAAGGAGGCACCTGGTTCCTCCTCCCATCACAGGGCAGGCACCTCTGGATCCAGCCTCCAGCACCCGGGAGAGGGACCTCCTCACAGCACTCCCTCCCACTCGCGCACACCCACAGTCCTCTGCTCCGCCTTAAGGGGTACGACTCGAATCAGGTGCATGTTGCTGCCCGTGAGTGGCCAGAGTGGACCCAAGGTTCCTAACCTTCAGGTGCTCACCTCTATCCCCAGCCCAAGACCCGGAGTCAAGTCTCAGCATAAGCTAGGAGGAGTATGAGCACAGAGAGCCAGCCCTCCTGCCTGGATTCTCTGCCTGCCGGGAGCTTTGAGGTGGAGATGGGATCCTGGTGCTCCCAGCCACAAAGAAAAAGGAGCGGAAGGTGGTGCTTGAAGGAAGAAAAGAAAGAAAGAAAGATGAAAAAGAGAAAGAAATGAAACTAGACATAAGATAAACAAAACTGGAAAAAACACAGATGTGTGTAAAGTAACTAACCTTTGACCAAGCAAACAGTGGGCCAAAGAAGAAACCAAGACAGCAGCTTAAAATGAATTTTAAGAGTTAACTGAAAGGGACCAATGTCCACCCAAAGGGGGAAGAAAGCGTCTCTTTAATAATCACTGCTGGAAAAACTGGATACCTATATTCAGAAATAACAAAACAGGATCCGTACCTCACACCCACGCGGAATAAGGATCTCACTGTGAACGCCCAAACGATGAAGATCCTGAGAGGTAGACAGTGTCAAAACTATGGGACCAAGTTTTTCAGAAATATATTGTCAAACACACCTACACATGCATGAACAACAGAAGACATAGCAAAAGGAGACATCCCAAAGATTAAACATCTGCGCTCCTCAAAAGGCTTTATCAAGAGAACCTACAGAAGGGGGATGGCATCTTGGAAGAGGGTGTACTTTCTTAAACACACAGACACCTGCAGCAACGCCTCAGGAAAAAGACAAATAGCCCAACGAACAGATGGAAAAGGCAAGAATAGAGACTTCGCCACAGGGGACAGTCAGGTAGCCACCACCATGTGGAAAGATGCTCATGACTATGAACCACCGGAGAAATGCCCATCCAAACCCTAAAGAGATACTATCTCACCCATGCAAACACACAGAAAACAAGCACCGGGGTAGGTGTGGAAAGACGGGGATCTCTGGAACCAGCCAACTGCCATCAAGTCCATTTTGACTCACACGACGCTGTAAGACAGGGGTTTTGGAAGTTGTGCCTCTGTACAAACAAGAACAGAAAGTCTCGCATTTCTCCTAGGGAACATCTGGTGGTTTCGAACTGCTGACCTTGTGGTGAGTAGCCCAGCAAGTAACAAGACACCACTCTGTGAAATGATATAACCACGATGCATTATGGTCTGGCACGTCTTCAAAAAGCTAGTAATATGCATCCTTATGATACGGCAATGCCTCCCACGAATAGAACCTGGAGACGTAATAGAAGCAACGCGAATGTTACACGCGCCTCTGTAGTCACAGCAGCGTTGTTTAAAACAGTAAAAGGAGAAAAACGACCAAACACCCTCCACAGATGAATGAATAAACAAAACATGCTCCATACATACAAAGTAATTGTATGCAGCTATGAGGAATAATGATGAATACTCAAAAAATCTTTTAATGTGAGTGAACCTCGAGGACATTATGCTGAGGGAAATAAGCCAATCATAAAAGGGAAAATATTGCATGAGCTTGCTTTTATAAAAACAAAAAAATAGGGTATGCACACAGAAATCAATGTTCATTGGTGGAAGGGGAGGATAAGTAGACAACTCACTTGGGGTTATAGAAAAGGAAACACCCAGGGGGGTGAACTGTGCACGACCTAACCAAGATAAATGATAAATAAGAAACACGGAAGAAAAAGGGAGGCTTTGTGTAAATGCTATCACGTATACAACTCACTGCCACTGAATCAATTCCAGCTCACAGTGACTGATCGAGAGGACATGCTCAAACTGCCCCAGGACTTCCCCAGACTGTACCTCTCTCTCTACAAGGGCAGAAAGACTCCTCTTCATCCTGTGAAGTAACGAGCGGGTTCGAACTGCTGAAATTGTCGTTAAGAGCCCAACATGTAGCCCACTACATTATCAGGATTCTCTTACCCTCTCTAAGGCGGCTTCAAAGAGCAATTGAAAGCAGACCCCCTTCAAATGGAACCTGACGAGGCTACCTGTCATCACTGTTCCTCTTCTGTGTTGTCCACCACTAGCTAGGCTGTTGGCTGTCACACTGTGGTGCCTGGCCTGGCTACAAAATATGCTACGAAATATGTCACCAAGATTTTGATGGCCAGCAGGGTGAACAGGTGTCCGCAGAACAGATTGCAGGCAAGGACTAGAGTGTCCACTCCTGAGGCATTAGCCACTGAACACCTTAAAAGCAGCGACCGAGCATTGTTGGATATCCTGAGAACATGGTGGAGCGCAGTCAAGCATGGTCAGACAGAAGGCCGGTGGACGAGCCCCTCGGTTTGGAAAGCACTCCAGAGGCAGGACTGCTTCTCAGGTGCAGCCCATGGCAATCACGGCAGGGGGTGGGGGAGGGGGACTTCCAGAAGCTTTATTTGCAGGTGGGCCATGACTCAGAATGGGAGGAAAAACAGCTGCCAACGTCGGTTAATGACCAGGACATGGACTGTCCTGAGTATGAATCGAGAAAAATGGGAATCCATCACAAATTTCATGGAGCATATACAGATACATCTCCCAAGTATCCGTGAGCTGAGATGGACTGGTACTGGCTATTTTGAAACTGATAATACAATAGTTTACAATGTTGAGAATGATAAATTCAAGAGGAATGGAGACACCAGCACTATCAAAAAGGACATTTCAAGATTTATCTTGCGGTTCAATGCTTTCTGTGATAGGGTCATCTCTATTCTTACAATGACTATTCAAGCTTTGGTCTCATCCACTAAAGCCAATGATAAATGAAGAATCCCTCCAACTTCTTCCGTCTAAAATCCATCAAACATGAATCGAGATGCACAGGAAATTATTGGCAATTAGAATGTAAATGTTGGAAACACAGAGGGAGGGACTGTAATTGAAAACCATAGCCATCGTGACAGGAATGAAGCTGCAGATTGCATAATAGAATTTTGCCAGATCAAAGACTTCTTTTATTGCAAATACCATTTTTCAACAATATAAACAGTGACTCTCCATGAAGATCTCCCCAGACAGAATACATACAAATCAAACTGACTACACCTGTGGGCAGAGATGATGGAGACATTCAATAGAAGCAGCCAAAACATGGCCCAGGGCGTGACTGTGAAAGAAATCATGCATTACTCATATGTGAGTTCAAGCTGTCACCACTTGTCTGTACCTTTGCCATCCTGTAGTGGCTTGTGTATTGCCGGGATGCTTACAGCTATGTCACTGGTATTTCAAATAGCAGCGGGGTCATCTAACATAAACAGGATTCTGCAAAGCTCACAGATTTAAGAACAGACAGCTCAGAAGGAATTAGTTGTCTGCTGTGGAGGAATGAATCGCTGAACACCTCACAGGTGGCTGGAGAACATTGTCTGATACCAAAAATCCATGACTAGCAGCAGAACCTTGTCGGAGAACATGATGGAAGCTTGAAAACACACAACATATGGCTGAGGCAGAGCGGCCTTCTCAAGGAGAGTCAACCAAAATGGCACAGATGGGGTAAAAAGCCTTTCAGAACAAAGCCTCTGGGAGCTTTATGTATGGATGAAGCATGATTAAAAATTGAGAAGAAACAGGTGCAAACATCTAATAATAATACATGGAATTTGGAATGTATGAAGCATGAATCTAGGAAAATTGAAGTCATCATAAATGAAACGAACTCATAGACATCAATATTCTTGGCAAACGTGGGCTGCCATGACTGGCAGTGGTTTTGTTGAAGCAGAAAATCACATGGTTTCCTATGCCTGGAATGACAGAGTCAAGAGGAATACATTCATCATCAAAAGGAGAAGGGATATCATCGATATCAGATGGATCTTGGCTGAAAGCTGAGGATAAAAGAGAGATGTTTACTTGTACTCTGTTAACAATACAAAAGCACTTGACTGTGTGGATCATAACAACCCATGGATAATCCTAAGAAGAATGAGAACTCAAGATCATTTAAGTGTGGACATGCAGAACCTCCTCGTGGTTCAGGAGGCAGTTGTGTGGCCAGAACAAGACTTGAAGGTTTAAAATCAAGAAAAGTGTTCATTAGAAATGTATCCTTTCACATACAGATTCACTCTGCCTGCTGAGTAACATCGGGATCGGAGGAAGGTTTATTGACAAAATGTGCTACGCAGAGAGCACAAGCTGGCTTGCTGAAAGTGAGGCCTTGAAGCACTTGCTGATGAAAATAAAGAATTACAGTCCCCAGCATGTTATATCTCAAGGTACAGAAAACAGGACTCCTCACCACTGGACCAATGGGTGACATCATGAAACACAGAGCGAAGACTGGAGGGATCAAGGATTTTGTCCGGCTTGGAGCTGCAATCGATGCTCAAACAAGCAGCGCGCCTTTTGCGAGTGCTGAAAGCGAGGATGCTGCTTTGAGGATGAACGTGCCCCTGATCCAAGCCGTGTATCTCCCATGGTGAGGACCTAAATATCCTGGGCTGCCTCCTGGAGGAGCTGTAGGCACAATGCCCTGAGCGGCAAGGTTGGTGAACTTCGGGCTCACAGACATGGAACATACTATTAGGAGAGAGACCAGTGCCTGGAACAGGACATCCTTCTGGCGAAGTAATCAAAGAGAGGAGAGGAACTCCGTGAGATGAACTGACAAAGTGGTTACAAGAATGAACTCGAGCCTCAGCGATGCCCAGTCTGCAGGCACCAGGTCACGCCATGGGTTCTTCTGGTGTGCACAAGGTCCCTGTGAGTTCAAACCCCCTTGGGAATCCCTGAACAGCAGGGCTCGGGTGAAAGTTGAAGACAATCCATTTTCCTTGTTTTTTTTTCCTTTGAAATGAACTTGTTTGTCACCAGAGACTCTAAGTCCCTTTTGGTTTTATTTTTCCTCCTTTTTTTTTTTTTTTAAAGCAACTCAGACCAATATTTAGGTTAGAAAGATAAAGAATCTGGAGAGATTTATTAGTTTCTCGGTCTTTAAGAAAACACATGGTATAGGTATTCACACAGACTGTCTGGAGAAATGACATCAACAATAGTCTCCCATAAAATCCTCCATGTAGCAGATTTCCTTACCGACTCTCTCCCCGCAGCCCCCGTCCTTCCTGCCTCCTTTCTCAATACCCTACCCTTCCCTTCCTGTTCACTCCCCCTCCTGGCCTCCACGGTACTCATCAAAGCCGGGTCTTCTAGTGTGCAAACCACATGTGTTTATCTGTACAATAATGGTGTTGTTAAATGCTTATCTTTATAAGAGTGACTGAGTCTGCTAAACATAATGTTCTCTCCTTTTTTTGCCCATATCTTGCCATGTTTAAGAGAGTTGTCATTGTTTTCTACTGATGCATAATATCCCATTGCCTGGCTGTACCCGGGGGGTTGTTTATCCATTCCCCTAGAATAGGCTTATGGTTGTTGCCTTATTTTTGCTATTATGGAAATTGCTGCAATAAACATAGGTATGCAGAGGTCTGTTTGTGTTGCACTCTTTATTGCTTTAGGGTATAGACTCGGTAGCGAGGTTGTTGGCTCATCAGGTCCCTGTATTTGCACATTAGTTGAAGGACGCGCCTTACTGATTTCCGTAGTGGTGGTACAGTCGCACAGCCTCGCCAGCAATGCAAGAGCATACCTCGCTCCACATTCTCACCAGCGTGCAGTATTGTCTGTTCTATTTCACTTTGCTGGCTCAGATAACCGGTGTCAGGTGGCATCTCGTCACTGTTTTAATTTTTATTTCTATTATTGCTAATAAACGCAAACATGTCTTCATGTGGTTGTCAGCTGCCTGAACTGTACATTTTCGATACATTTCTTGTGCTCATTTTCTGATGGAGCTATTGGTATTCTGGTTGTCAAGATACTGTAGCTTTCTATAGACTTTGGAAATTCACCCTTTATTTGATGCCTCGTTATTAAATATTTTTTCCCAATCTGTAGTTTCCCTGTGGAGTCCTGATGAAATCTTTTGGTGTGCATAAATGTGGCATTCTCAATAGGTCCAAGTTCTCCTTTTGTCTTCTATAATGTGGATATTTTACATTATGTTCAGTAGTGTGCTTATGCCTTGTATTGGGGTTCTTAAGTTGGTCCCTAGTACTGTACCCATTCCAAAGAAAGGTAAACATCCCCTCATACTGAAATTATGGAACAATATCATTTATACCACATGAAAGTAAAGTTGTGCTGACGATCATCCAACAATGGGGGTAACAGTACCCGGAAAGATGACTGCCAGAGACTCAGGATTCAGAAGAAGGAATATCATTGCTGAGGTCCGATGGATTGGGGCTGAAAGGCAAGACTGTCAGAACAATGCTTACTTGGGTTGTATTGAGTATCCAAAGACATCCAACTGTGCAGACCACTACAAATGATGCCCAAAAATTGGAATTTGAGTCCACGTGTTTAGCTCACGTAAGACCCATACATGGCTCAAGAAACAGATGTGAGGCTAGAATGAACACATAGTGCCTAGTCTAACATCAGGAAAGGTGGGCGTCAGGGTCGTGTCCTGTCGTCATACTTACTGACTCTGTCTGCTGAGCAGAGAACCAGAGACGCTGCATTATATGAAGAAGAAGCCTGCATCAGGATTGGAGGGTGGCTCTGGAGAGACAGATGACACCACCTTATGACCGGAAAGTGAGGAGGACTTGACATATTTGCTGATGAAGATTAGGAAGTACAGCCTTGAGTGCGGATGACCACACAATATAAAGAAACCCATTATACTCACAACTGGACCAGGAGGTAACATCCTGATAAACAGGGGAAAGACTGAAGCTGTCAAAGATCGTGTCAGGCTCAGCTTCACAAGCAATGCTCACGGAAGCAACAGGAGATCACATGATGCTTCTCGTTGCCTAAATCAGCCTCATGAGGCCTCTTTAGAGGGCTGCAGAGCGGGGATGGTGTCGCCTCTAACCCAAGCCATGATCTTCAGCTGCCTCGGGTGCAGGTCGAAGTTGGACAGCGAATAAGGAAGACAAAAGAAGGGGGCACCTGTGAGTTTATGGTGCCAGGAAGAATCCTGAAAGAACTCCAGGCTGATGGCAAACAAATAAATCCGACTTGGAAATAATATAGCCGGAATCCTCCTGGGAGGCGAGGGTGACAAGACTTCATTCATCTCACCTCCTTGGGACATTTTATTGCGCAAGACCAGTCCCCAAAAAAGAGAACCATGCCTGCAGAAGAGGAGGGGGCGGCCCCAAAGAGGAAGCTCCTCCAGGAGAGGGCTGGCACGCTGCTGGTCACGGGGCCACCAACATCCTGTGGTGCTGGAAGTCTTAGTCTGGACGAGGCAACAAAGGGACATTGGCCAAAATGAAACCCCTTGAGTCGATTCCGACTCAGCCGTCCTACAGGACAGAACCCAACTGCCCCTGTGGGTCTCCAAAGTGGTAAGTCTCTGGGAGAGTCGGAAGCCTCCAGGCCATTCCACGGAGTGACTCCTGCTCTCAATCCGCTGGCCGTCTTGCCAGCTTGCCTGCTGCATCGCCCGCTCCTCTCCGCCCCCAGGGCTCAAGGGAATGAGAAGCCTCCAAATGGGCAAAACTCTCTCTCTCTTTGCAAATTGCTGTGAACGATCCTATCCTCAGACAAAGGAGGCCCGGTGGTACAGTGGTCGTGAGTTGGGCTCCAATCTCCGATGACAGCAGTTCAAAACCACCAACCAACCCTGGGAGAGCGACAAGGTGCTCTACTCCGAGAGAGAGAGCTACTGTCCAGAAAGCACAGGGGCAGGTCTACCCGGCCCTCTGGGTCATGCTGACTTGGTCTCGACTCGGTGACAGTGACACGCAGAAAACCCTGCCCTGCTCAGAGGCAGGAAGACTGAACACTGAGCAAAGATAATGGCAGCCAAAGCTACCGGCAGGCGGAGTGCAATCCCGATCCCGAGATCACTCTTTAAAGATGGAAAAACAACTCGCCCATATTATATTGGAAAGGAAAATGATCTGGATCAATAGAGCTCTACTAAAGAAGGAGAAGAAAATTGGAGGCCTCTTCCTTTCCAATAGCAAACCATAGTCCTCGTAGTAAAACGAGCATGAACCTGAGACAAGGACAGGCAAAATTGAGACTGGGACAGAATTGACCATTCCACGGTCATCTGATCTCTGACAAAGGCTAGGGCACCTTAAATAGAGAAGAGAGGGCTTCTTGAACACACGGTTCTCACAAAAACGGATAGTCGTGTGAAGAAGAATGGAAGTTTACCTGCATTTCACACCCATCTACAAACCTAAACCATGGGTGGATCTATGTAAATTCTGGAATGCTACAGATCATTAGTGAACAAATGGAGTAAACTTGGGGTCTCTAATACATGGCATAAATATACCATCAAAAAATAACTGAAAGCACACAGATGAGATGATTGGAGTTACATAAATATTAGACATTTATGTTCACCACAAGAGCTCATCAAAAGAGGAAAAAGACATAAAAAACTGGTGATGGCATATCAGACAAGGGAGAAATCTCTAAAATTTACAGAAAACTTCACCTCAACAAGAAAAAGTCAAATAATCCAATTTGAAACTAAGCTGAGAACATGAATAGACACTTTACCAAAGACGCCGATGTTGAGGTAGTCACTGAAGCAAAATGGGCACGGAGTGTTGATGCAAAACTGATGATCTGATCTATAAACGTGGGCTCTTGCCACAGTAAGAAGTTTTTTCAAAAAAAAAAAAAAGGCCAAGGAAAAATGGCATGAAGCGATCATGGGATTTTTTTTCACACACTTTTGGAAGCCTCCCCCGACATGATTTTATAACGATCAAAAAATTGTGCATGGCTACACATGTAGGCAGGTAGACGAAGAGAAAGCGATATGTGCGTTATAATGGACACATGCAGCTGCATTTGTTCACAGAAGTCAAGCCCGTGGTTGTCTGGTTAATTCTGACCCACAGTGGGGCCACAGGACAGAGAAGGGCTGCCCCACGGATTTCCAGCGCCAGAATCTTTACTGAAACAGCTTGCCACGTCCCTTTCCCTGCAGAGGGCTGGTAGTTCCAACTTCTGACCTCTTGTTTAGCAAGTTAGCACTGAGTTATGCCATGAAGGTCTCCTTCAGGCGTGTCCATATGCGAGTGCATGCACATGCGTGCGTAAACTGCATGCATATATTCCTGTGTAAAAGAAAGCACTCCTTGTCTGTCAGTTTGGCACACTGTGGTGGCCTGTGTGTTGCTGGGGTGCTGGAAGCCATGTCACTGGGAATTTCAAGTGCCATCGGGGTCACCCACGGAAAATAAGTGTCAGCACAGTTTCCAGACTAAGAACGGCAACGAAGAAAAACTCCGCGGCGCCTGCATAGCCCCGAACCACTGTCCGACGGGAGAGGTCTAAGGACGTGAGACAGCGCATGCGTTGTCTCCGCTGGTGCTGGCGGATGCGCCCCTCCGCTCGATGAGTGAGGGGGAGCTGACTTCCTGGCATGCAGTCGCCGGTGGTCACGGGAGTCAGGTAAAGCCTGCAGAAATGCCCCCTTGGGGATCTCCGGCTGCCGATGGCCCAGGACCCAAGGTTAGGAGAAACAGCCGCAGAAATCTGCTAGGGATCAGCACATGAAACCAGGCCGTATGAATCTCCCAAAATTGAAGGTCTTCAAAAAGGAAACGGAGTGCATAAAGCTTGAAATCCTAGGCCTCAGTGGCAGAAAGTGGCAAAATGCCCCTGTCCGTTTTGAATTAGAAAACCCTAAGATGACCTATGCTGGGAAACACACAAGCAGGACAAATGACACTGCACCCATGCCAGAAAGGAGGCTTCAGGATCTGCTCTGAAACACACTTCTCTCACAGACAGCATAGTCTGTGAGAGAATTGCATCTGTTCATCTCCAAGGAAGCCCGATCAATACTCCTCGTATTCAAATGTCTGCACCAACCCCAGAAGCCGTGATGAAGAAACTGAGGGACTCCACCACCAATGTCTTCTGGCTGAAATTGATCGAATGTGCAATCAAGAGGCCTTGATGATGATTGGTGACTGGAATGCCAAAGTAGAAAACAAAAAGAAACAGTCTGATGCCCCCCCCCTCAAAAAATAAAATAAAAATATCTTTTTTAAAAAAAGAGACAGTCGTCGGAAAATATGGACTTGGTGATCGAAGCAAAGCTGGAGATTGCATGAAGGACTTTAGCAAGGCCAACAACTTATTCATAGAAAGTAAGTTTTTTAAGAAACCACAAAAAGGGACTATACACATGGACTTCCCTGGATGCAATCCATAGAAACCAAATTGACTACACCTCTGGGAAGAGACCATGGGTCAATTCAGTATCAGCAGCTGAAACCAGGCCAGGGGCTGACTATGAATTTGTTGACATGTAAGTTCAAGTTGAAGCTGTGTTAGAACAAGTCCCAAAGAGCCAAAACATGACTCTGAGTCTCTCCCACTGAATTACAAGTGTGCATCTCAAGAACGGTTCTGAGATGTTGAACACAAATGACCAGAGACCCGGTGAGCTATGAGAGAACATCAAAGACATCGTTCCTGAAGGAAGCAAGGGGTTATTAAAAAGACAGGAAAGAAAAGCTCAAAGTGGATGTCAGAGGAAACCCTGAAATTTGCTCTTAATCATAGAGCAGCTTGGGTACATGGAAGAAAAGATGAAGTCGGAGAGTTGAATCGAAAAGATGTAAAGGCAGCTCTTGAGAACGCAAATCGAAATAGTGTAATGATATGTGCAAGACCCAGAGTTGGAAAACCAAACGGAAAGAACACGCAAGCATAACTCAGACTGAAAGAACAAAAGAGAGAAAGCCCAGCCTCGAGATGCAGTATTGAAAAGTCCTCTGGGCAAAATGCCAAACAATACAAGAAGCATCAAAAGAAGAGGGAAAGGAAAAAATAAATGAACAAGAAAGAAAGAAGGAGACGGAAAGAATACATAGTCACTCACCAAAAAGAACTAGTGGACATTCAATCATTTCAGGAGGTGGCATATGAGTGAGAGCCAGTGGTAATGGAGGATTAACATCAAGCTGCACTGAATGCAATATCCAAAACCAAGGCTCCAGGAATTAATGGGATCCCAATTGAAATGTTTCAATCAACTGATGAAACCCTGGAAATACCCTCTCATCTACTGAAAGACCTTTGGAGGACAACTACTTGGCCAACTGACTGGAAGAGCCCCATATATGTACCCATTTCAAAGAAAAGTGGACAGGTGACTCAACAGAATGCTCGAATTATAGAACAAAATCGTTTCTATCACAGGCAAGTAAAATTTTCCTAAAGATCATCTTACGACGGTTGCAGTAGTACATGGACAGGGAACTAGCAGCCAGAGGTTTAAGCCAGATCCAGAAGAGGAAATGGAACAAGAGATAACATTGCCGATGTCAGATGGGTCTTGGCTGAGAGCAAAGAGTAACAGCGGTTTACTTGTGTTTTCTTGACTCAACTGAGGCATTTAATTGTGTGAATCATAATAAACTACAGATCATCTTGAGAAGAATGAGCGTTCCAGAACACTGGACTGTGTTCACGTGGAACTTGTAGATTGAACAGGAGGCAGTAGTGTAAGTAGGACAAGAGAAGGCAGCAAAGTTTAAAACCAGGAAAAGCATACATCAGGACCTTATCTTCTTAACATACTTCTTAAAGTCATCAGAGAAGCTAGATTACATGGAGCAGAATGAGACATCAGATTGAAGGACCATGTATCAGTGACCTGCAATATGCAGATGACAACCTTGCTTGCTGAAAGTGAGGACTCAAGTCACTTGTTGACACAGATCAACGATTCGTCGCCCTCGGTATGGATTGCAGCTCAGTGTAAAGGAGACCAGAACCCTCACCACTGGGCCAAGCAGTGACAGCATGATCGATGGGGAAAAGGTTGGAGTTGTGAAGGGTTTTGTGCTTAGCTCCACGATCAATGCCCAAGGATGCAGCAGTCAAGAGATAAAAAGACTTCTTGGGTCAGCCTGCTGCACAGATTCTCATTAAAGCATAGAAAAACAAGGATGGTACTTTGAGGACTTAGGTGAACCTGACCCAAGCCTGGGTGTTTTCAATCACCTCATGTGCATGTGAATGTATGACACCGAATCAGGAAGACCAGAGAAGAATAAAAGCATTTGCATGGTGGTGTTGAGGAAGAATACTGAAAGTCCCACGAGCTGCTAAAAGGACAAATGGATCTGTCTTGGAGGAAGTATGGCCAGGGTGCTCCTTAGAAGCAAAGATTGGGAGACTGTCTCCTGCACTTTGGACATGTCAGGAAAGGACAGCCTCTGGAGGAGGGAATCGTGCTTGGCTAAGGAGAGGACGAGCACAGGAGAGGAAGGGCGTCAATGCGGTGGGTTGACACAGAGGCTGCTGCAACAAAGGACGCACTCCTGGGAGTCATTGCAAGGATGCCACAGGACTGGGCAGTTTTCTGTCCTGCTGTATCCAGGGTCACTGTGAATTGGGAGTGACTCAATGACACCTAGCAGCAATAATAATAAACCACACAGTTATAGGTAAATTTCCTAGGTAGAAGCAAACACCTCAGGGAAACGGTTTACTAGGGTTAAAGGCAGGACCCCAGTCTTGTGAGGCAATCTGGTTAATTGGCATAGCAAGATTCAAGAACTTCAGGTTTATCTCCTAGTGTGCTCACCACGTAGTGTCTGAAGCCTTTAAAGCTGGCGGGCAGACATCTATGATATAACTATTGATCCACACTGAGGTAGAATGAGAGAAAGAAAAAAGTAAATCCCTAAAGAAGAAACCAATTCACAGGACTAAGAGCCTCCACTTAATACAGCTTCTTCAATCAGTCCCAAACCAGAAGCTCTGTGGTGACCAGATACTGCTACCAACCGGTTTGGCCAAGGACTCAGTAGACTTGCCCAGCGAGAACTGGAGAAAAATGTAGAACAAAGCTCAAATTCTTTTTAAAAAGGCAGATTTCCTAAGCCAGGAGAGAATTATAAGAATCACTGAAACTGCCCCCATGAGACATACTTGAACTTTTGTACTGTCACGGCTCCGGAAAGTCAACCAGTTGGCTCATAAAATAAACAATACCACTGATGATGACTGTGTTCTTTTAAAAAATCATCTATAAGAGACCCAATGGTCAATATTTACTCTAAAACAGAGATAAGAAGGCAGGAGGCGGCAAGAAATTCAGATGCCCGGAATGGAACAACCAAAACAAAACAAGGAAAATGTTGACACATTGTGGAAATTGTAATTACTGTTACTGGACAGCGTGTATAGAAATTGCTAAATGGGGATCTTGTTTGCTGTGTCTTCACCCAAGACACAACAAAATATTATATTCAAACCAAAAATATGAATGAAATAGAATAGTACTCAGAGAGAAATTTATATCAATAAATACCAAATAAATAGTCTCATTCTACTTCTGACCCAAGTTATGATATTTTCAACTGCCTCATATGCATATGGAAGCTGGGCATTGAATAAGGAAGACCAAAGAAAAACCGATATTGGTAAAATCAACTCTAGATATTGGTAAGGAATATGGAAGATGGCCCGGACTGTGGAGAGAATGAACATATCTGCCTTGGAAGAAGTACAGTCAGAATGTTCCTTAGGGGCAAGGATGGAGATACTTTGTGTCACGTACTTTGAACATCTTATTAGGAGAGACGCGTCCCTGGAGAAGGGTCTCATGTTGAGTAAAGTGAAGGGGGTGCGGAGGAAGAAGGGCCCTTGGTGAAAGGGGCTACTTGGCGGCAACAATGGACTCAGGCATAAAGGTTAGTGAGGAGGGTGCAGGACCCGGAGGCATTCTGTTCTGTTGAACACCAGGTCACTGTGTCAGTCCAGCTAGACTAGAGTAGTCAAAGACTTGCATATGGCTATAAGGGAAAGGTTTAGATACAAGAGGAAAAGGACATTGAGAAAGCATTCCAGCCCAGTCCAGCCAAAAGTCCTAAGTCCGCTATTAGCCCATATGCCCAATCCCAGTCTATAAAGTCTCCTTCTGACTCCTGAAGTCACAGGCCAGTGGGTGCAGAATCCTGGCACTGGCAGGGATTTCCTCAGGGCTCCTCGCTTCCAGGGCTCAGGGCCCATCAACAGCATCCAGTGGTGGTAGAAGCATCTCAGCGCTGGCAGGGGTCTCTAGGTGTTTTCTCCAGCTTCAGAAGTCTGGTTCCATCAGGGTAAGGCCGTGTGGCTTCTCCTCCAGCTCCTTGGATGCTGCCATCTTGTCTTGTCCATAGTTCATCTCTGAGACTAACCCCCAACAACTGGGGAGATAGCTTCTCATCTCCACGAGGGAAATATTGCGAGATTTCCCAGAATTCTCAGGAGAAAGCCATGCCCACACAGAGGCCTCATTGGCTACTCCATGGCTATCTCCAGATGCACAGGCCAGACTCCACCCTTCCATCTCAATCAAGAAATTGACACAAGCACGTGACCACCACAGCCACCACAAGTTAGAATGGATTTGAGGGTTCCTAACAACAACAGACCACCGAAGCCCAGAGCTCCCCAATATAAATGAAGCAGACACCAGAAGAAAGCAAGGCAGGGGGCACAGAACCAAGGATCACAGAGGTGCCCCCTCCAGGGACCCCCACTTCCTAATCCCTGCTCCCTGCCTCTCATTCTGCTTCCTTGGCCAATAGGAACCACGACGAGAAAACACCACCTATCTTCTTATGATCCACGCATGATGGGCAACACCACTCCATCATCATCCTTCAGAGGAGGGAGATGGGATGCATAGCTTTTCCACTTTCATTCTTCCTCCCCAAGTCTATCCAGATATCCACAAATAAAAATCTGTATTAAAAAAAACACGTAATTCCGTATTGATAGAAGAAACCATCGTCCCCTCGTGAGGGTAAATAACACTGCATGTTCAAAAAGAGAGAAAGAGAAACTAGCAAAACACTAGATAGGCAATCAAACCAGAAGTTCATTTTTTAAAAGACGGCAATAAAAATCAACAGGCAAAGAGAGAGAGAGGAGGTGCAAATATTTAACAATAGAAACCTAAGCGGGACATTGCAGCCAACACTAGAGAAGTAAACAGAGCTGTAAAGGAGCTTTATGAACAATTGTACACCGACAAATTAGATCACTTAGAGGAAACGGGCACATTCCTTGGAACACATGAATTCCCTCCGCTGACTCAGGAAGAAACAGTGGCTCCCGGCAGAGTGATGACAAGTAAGGAGGTTAAGACAGAGAGACGTGCTGGACCCGACAGTTCCCTGGAGAATCCCAGCAAAGGTATGTGAAAGCAGAGACTCCAAGCGGCCTTCAACTCCACCAGAGCCGCGAAGAGAAAGGTACACTTCCTGTCTCTGTTTATGAAGGAAGGGAGTATCGCCTTGAAACTACAGTCAGACACCACAAGAAAAGAGAACTATACTCCAATCGTTCTCATGGATATAGATGCAGAAATACTCTAGATCACTGGATCCAGAAACATACAAAAAAAGTTTCTAAAACAAGACCAGGTGGGAATTATTGATACCAGGACTGCAAGGGTGCGTACAACATGAAAAAATCAATCCGTGTAAAGCAACATGTTCACAAAACCAAAGGAGACACACACACACACACACACACACACACACACACACACACACCACAATCATCTCAGCCAATGCAGACAAGTCACTGGATAGAATGAGAACATTAAACACCACTTACTTCTTTAAAACTTCAACAAGATGTGGATAGGAGAGAAATTCCTTCTCTCAGCATGCTCAGCACCCCCTCGGTCAGCACTCCAGTTCATGAAACTAAGAGAGAGCGGTGAGCTGGACCCTATGCCCCCCAACCCAGTATCCCATCTGTATCCCCCCTGCACACCTGGGAGCATTAGCCTGCCCTGGGGTAGGTGAGTCTGATGGAAAGCAAGGGGGGCAATTAGCATAAGAGGAACTGCAGCTCCTTAGGCCTTCACAACCTGAGGGTCTCAGAAGACACAGCACACACGTCCTCGAAACTGTCCCTGTGTTTCAGGTCCTGACCACAGTCACGGTGCCACTCCCTGCTTTTGACTTTCCCACGCCCACTGACCTTCAACTTTGCCCATTGTAATGTCCTTTCCCGGAGGCTGGTCTCTTCTAATAGCATGTCCCCTTCACGCATCTGTCCAACTAAGGTTGCTGCAGTATATTGACAGGGAGCTGCCAGAGGTTCAAGCCAAACTCGGGACAAGGAATGGAACAAGGGCTGGCCTGGCTGACATGAGATGCATGTTGGCTCAAAGCGGAAAATGTCAGAACGATGCTTGCTGTGTTTTATTGGCTCTTCGGCTGGCTGGATTATAACAAACTATGGGTAACTTTCAGAAGAGTGGAAGAACACTTGTTTGTGTTCATGCAGAACTTGTACACGGATCAAGAGGCAGCAGTGGGAATGGAACAAAGGCATGCTGCGTGGTTTGAAATCTGTTCAGGTATGAGTCAGGGTGTCATATGCTCACTGTATGATCGTTTAACTGTGTACTGAACAAGTCATCAAAACTGGATTATATGGCATGAAGATTGGGGGAAAGACTATTAACAGTCGTTGTTATGCAGATAACACATCCTTGCTTATCAAAAGCGAGGAGTTGAAACACTTGCTAATGATCAAGGATTGTAGATTTCAGTGTAAATGACACCTCAAGGCAGAGAAGACCCAAATCTCCCCAGCTGGCCCCATTGGTAACATCTTGATGAATAGAGAAAAGGTTGCAGTTGTCAAGGATTTCGTTTTGCTTGGATCACGATCACTGGACCATCAGACATATTGCCCTGGGCAATCTGCCAAATAAGGCTTGAGAGTGTTGAACAGCAAGGATGTTGTGTTAGTCCGGGCAGACTAGAGAAACAAATTCATAAACACTCATATGGACATAAGGGAAAGGTTTATATACAAGAGGAATGGAACATTGAGAAAGCATCCCGACCCAGTCCAGTCCAAACTCATAAGTCTGATATTAGCCCGTAGGTCTGATACCAGTCTATAAAGTCTCCTTCCGACTCACGAATCACGTGCCAAAGCATCCCGATGCTGGCACCCGTCTCCACATGGCTTCTCTGACCCCAGAGGTCTGGCTCCATCAGGGCAAGCCCATGTGGCCTCTTCTCTGGCTCCTCCATTCTCCAGGAACGAGGATCAATCAGCTTGCTGTCATCTCATCTTGTCAGTAGTTTGTCCTCTCAGAGACTGAGTCAAGTCTCTCTTCTCCAATTGGGAAATACCACGAGATTTCCCAGAAATCTCAGGAGAAAGCCATGCCCACACAGAGGCCTCAGTGGCTACTCATTGGCTATCTCCAGATTGACAAGCTAGACTCCACCCCTAGACTCCCAATCATGAAATTGACACGAGTACATGACTGCCACAGATGCGGTTTACTTGGAGTGTGAAGGTGCGGTGCTTCCTATGCCTGTGACACTTGGGCGTTGGCGAAGGAAGACCAACGAGAAAGGAATGCAGTTGACTGAAGGCAGTGAACACCGAAAGGACCATAGACTACCACAGGAACCATGAAATCTGTCTTGGAAACAGTCGTCAGAGGGCTCCTTAGAGGCAAGGATGGTAAGACTTCATCTTACCTATTTTGGACAGGTGTCACAGGAGAGACCAGTCCCTGGAGAAAGACGCCGTGTCTGGTGCAGTGGAAGGGCAGTGACGATCAAGGAGATGACTTGATAGTCGTGGCTGAGACAAGGGGCTCGAGCCCAGGGGTGGTCATGAGGACCACACAGGTCTTGGCAGTGCTTCCTTCTGTGGTGCACGATGAGGTCGCTGGGTCAGAGGCACCTACCACCACCAAGAGCATATTCCAAGTGCCCGAGACAAAGTCTCACCATCCTGCCTTCTAAGAAGCATTCTGGCTGGACTTCTTGCAGGACAAATTTGCTTTTTCTTCTGGAAGACCCTGGTACTTTCAACATTCGTCTCCAGCACCATAATCCCAAAGCATCGACTTTCCGTCAATCTTCTTTATTCAGTGTCCAGCTTCACGTGCATGGGAGGCCATGGGAAATACCACGACGAGGTCAGGAGCACTTTTACTGCAAAGTGTCAACCTTGCTCTCTCCAATACTCTTAAGAGATCTTGTGAGCACGTTCCCAATGCAATGTGTCATTTGAGCTCTTTGTTTGTTTGTAATAAACTTCTTTGTCACAAAAGACTTCAAATCTGTTTCAGTTTTACTCTTTTTTTTTTTCAGCTCAATACTCATGTTTGGGGGATAAGAAATCTGGAGGGGTTTTGTGTGTATGTGTGTGTGTGTTTTAAAGCACACTATATATTAACACATATCCTCATCTCAAGAGATAAAATAATATCCTGTTAAACCTTCCATATATGTATATATTCTTTTTCCCAGTCTATAGGCTCATTTTAAAATTTTTGATGAAGTCTTTTGATTTGCATAACTATCATATGTTTAGTTAAGTTCCAGTTCTTTATTTTATTCTCTACAGTGTGGATATTTTTATATGTGTCCAGTCCTGTATTTATGTCTTTTATTGGGTATAAAGTTTGAGCATAAGTTAGTCCCTATTCTTTTCTTGAAAGTCATTACAATTCTGGTTTATACTTTGGTCATTGATCCATCTTGAATTAGTTGTAGTATGTGGTCTGAAGTGTGGGTCCTATTTCATTCTCTTGCAGAAGACCCAGTTTTCCCATTATCATTTGTTGAAAAGGCTATCTCTTCCCCACTTAATGTGATTTAGCCCTTTATCAAAAATTAAGTATCTATAGGTACTCGGTTGTATTTCTGAGTTCTCAATTCCAATCTATTGGTCTTCAAATCTACCATTATACAAGCACCAAGTTGCTTTTTTTTTTTTTTTATCACCATGACTGTATACTAAGTTTTAAAGTCTGGGGATTGAAGTGCTTTATTTATCCTAGGTTTCTTTCCTTTCTGAATAAAGCTGATGATTCATTTCCCCTGTCTTTGAAGAACTGTGGTGGGATTTGGATCAGAGTTGTATTGAATTTGTAAAGTGTTTTTTTATAATGGTGGCATTTTCAAAGTGTTTACCTATCCAGGAAGCTTGTTCCATTTGTCTAACTTTCTTTGGGTTTCTTATAGAAGTGTTTTATATAAACACTTGTATAAATCCTTGTTCCTCTGGCAAGAAATATTATTAAATATCTCACCTTTTGTGTTGCTATAGTAAGTGGTATTGCCTTTTGGAATCATTATCTTTAGGATACAAGAATCTAACTGATATCTGTGTGTTCATCTTACAGTCTGCTATACTGCCAAAATTGTCAATTAGTTTGAGCAATTTTAAAAACTGGATGGGAGCCATCTCTAGGCAATTGGACATCCCCTTATAAAAGGGTTGCCTACAGGAGATGAGGCAATCAGGGTACAGTATAACACCGTTGAAACATACAACTTTCTTCTAGTTCTTTAATGCTTCTCCCCATCTTCCACTACTACTGTGACCCTAATTCTACCTTACAAATCTGACTAGACCAGAGCATGTACATGGGGTACACATAAGAGCTGGAAACACATGGAATCCAGGACAGATAAACCTCTCAGAACCCATAATAAAAGCAGCGATACCAGGAGGGGAAGTGTAAGGAGGCCAGGGGGAGAAAAGTAGGTGAAGAGAAATAGTTGGTCAATATAAGGCATGAAAAAATAATAACTTATAAATTATCAAGGGTTCAAGAGGAAGGGAAGGTGGGGAGGGATAGAATGAGACGCTGATACCAAGGGCTGAAGTAGAAAGAAAATGGTGTGAAAATGATGATGGCAACAAATGTACAAATGTGCTGACACATGGATGGATGGAGTGTGATAAGAGCTGTACCAGCCCCAAATAAACTGATTAAAAATAATAATAATAAAATAAATTGCATGGGAGGTTTCCATGTGTGGGATTATGTCATCTGCAAATACAGAGATTTTTTTCGCTTGTGTGCCTATGTCGATGCCTTCATTATCTTTTTTGGTGTTTTATGCCTCTATCTAAAATGTCCAGGACTCCATTAATAAGGGTGGTGATAAAGGGCAAGCCTGTCTAGTTTCTATTCAAAGAAGGAATGTTTTCAATTCCCTTCCATTGAGTGAGTTGCAGGCCATTTGTCTTATATGTCTGACTTTTACTATGTTGAGAAGTTTCCTTTTGATACCTATTTCACTGAGTGCCCTTCTATCAGGAATGGAGGCTGAATTCTATGAAATGCCTTTTCAGGACCATTGATATACTTATGTGGGCCTTTTTCTTTACTCTGTGTATGTGGCCTACGACACTGATTGTTTTCCTAATATTAAACTACCCTTGCATATTTGGTGTGAGCAGCGCTTCCCTCGCATGTGATTTAATGACATTGTTCTACCACTTGAGCTTGCTCCTCGATCACCTTCTTTGGTATTGGTACCCACATGGGTCTCTTCCTGTTGGCTAGCCAGGCAACTGTTTTCCAAATGTCTTGAAATAAATTAGTGAGGGTTTCATCAGCTTGCTGAAACATTTCAATTTGCATTCCATCAAGTCCTGGAACCTTGATTTTCAAAATTGTCTTCAATACAGGTATACCTTGAGACCTTTCTTCCATCCCATTGATCCTGAGCCATCATAGGCTACCTCCCCAGAGGGCTGAAAGTTGACTCGTTCTTTTAGGCACAGTGGTTCTGTATTCTTGTCATCTTCTCATCATTCTTTTTTTTTTTTTTTCATCATTCTTTCTGATGACCATGAGTTTGGTTTGGGCTTAAAAGTGTTTTGCTTTTTTTAAAAAAGTAGAGAAACAGTATTATTTTTTATAAAACAGACATCAAATGAAAGCCATTATGAAAGGCAAATAGTACCATTATATAATTATTAAAACCACAAATCAACAAATGCATTGCCATAACAAACAACTATGTTCCCAAGGAGAAGTGTAAAAGATTGCTACCAAGAAATGAAATGAGCGACATCACAACCAAACCAATCAAGGTAAAAAAAAAAAAAGATAATTACACCCTATGAAGGACTGTTTTCCAACAAATTAGAAAGCCTAGGAGAAAAGGACAAATTTCTAGAACACATTATCTACCTAAATTAGCACAGACAGATATAGAAAGCATTCATAGACCTGTAACACAGGTCTATTTAATGACAAAGTCATTAAATAACTCCAAACAAAATAAGTCTAGTACCACATGAGTTTACTGGGGAGTTCTACAAAGCATTCAGAGAAAAGTTAATACCAATAGAACACAAACTATCCCAGAATTCAGGAAAGCACAAGACTACCAAACTGATTTATGAAGCAGATGTAGCCTTAATGCTAAATCCAAAGACATTACCAGAATAGGAACCTGCAAACCAATATCACTTATGAGCAGAGATGTCAAAAGTTTCAACAAAATCCTCGGTAATAAAACTCAACAAAGCATTTTAAAATGACATCATGGTGAAGGAGGATTTATGTAAGATATTTAGGGATGGTTCGATATTAGAAAAACAACTGACATAATCCACTATATAAATAAAACAAAAGAACTATATAACCTTCGATGCAGAGAAGGCATTTGACAAAATCCATCATCAATTTTTTTAGAAAAACACTCCATAAAAGAGGAATAGAAGAGGAATTCCTCGATCTAATAAAGACCGTACATACAAAGACAATGGGCAGCATTGTGCTGACTGGAAAGAAATGAAAAACATTCCCACTGCCAGCTGGATCCAGCAGGGATAGCCTCTGATCACCATTCTCTTTTAATCTGATCCCGAAGTCCTAGGCAAAGCGATAAGACATCAAAAATGAACTCAGGGTCTCCAAACTGACAAACAAGAAGTAAAACTCTATCTGTTTGCAGAGGATATGATTTTACTATATATAAATCCCCACCTTCCCCCAAAGAGTCAATACGAAAACTGCTGGAGCTAATTGAAAATTTTGCCAACGTAACAGGCTGGAAGATCAGCATACAAAAATCAATAGGTTTTTTTTCCTATATCATAAGAGAGACCATGAGAAAGAAAAAAAGTTTTAAATACCATTTATAATAGCCACCTGAAAGATTAAATACTTTGCAACAACCCTAATCAGAGAATCAAAGATTTGAGCAAAGAAAATGACAAAACAAAACTACAGGAGAGCGACATAAATATGGAAGAAGGTTCCATATTCATGGATAGGAAACTTAATATTGCAAAGATGTCAATGTTGCCTACAGCAATCTAGAAATAGAACTAATTCTGATTCAAGCCCAAGCACAGTTTTTCGAAGAAATTGAAAAATTAATCACCAACTTTAAATGAACAGGAAAGAAACTCGGGATAAGTAAAACACGATGAAAAAAAAATAGCTGCACTCTCATTCCCTGCTTCCAAAACATATTACCTAGCCATAGTTGCAACGACTTGGTATTGGTACAATGATAAATATGTAGACCAATGGATCGGGGCAGAGGACCTGGAAACAAAAGCAAGCACCTAGGACACCTGAATCGAGAGAAAGGGCTGAACAATCCCGTGGGCAAGAGATAGCTGGCAAAACTGGTGATTCATCTGCAAAAGCCTGAAAAACGGACTCAAGATGGATTAGAAGCTTAAATATAAACCCTAGAACTATTAAGATGATTGATGACAAAATAAGGACAAACTAATGGCTCCTCTCAGAGGGCACGAACATCCCACCAAACAATTGGAAACACACACTACCAAAGACAAAACACAGGACCCAGACCTCCTTAAAACATGACGTCACTTATGTAAAGGGTGGGAGGGGGTTAAAAGGGAGTTGATGTGTAGGCATCCCAGAGGAAAAAGTTTGTTTGGAGACTTATGATGGAACCAATTGTACAATTCTGTTTGACGTGATTGAGCTATAAAGTGATATGACATATGCATTTCCTCCCAAGTTACAGCAAATAAAATTAAAAAAAGCATCGATTCAGGAATGGGCTGGGGGCTTGCACTAAATCCTAGCTCCAACTTAAGAACAATTATTTCCCACATCATGGCCCTGCTTGATACTCGCCCTCCGGAAGGGAACCCAGAAGATACCGGTGCTATGACAAATTGTGGGAAAGAATGTAGATGGTGCCTGGCTAGCAGATTAAAACAGCATCGTGGACATGAAAGGCTTGTCTCCCAGCAAGCACCCATCTAAGTGAGACCTGACCCAAGTCCACATGGAAGAAGCACAGCATCATCAGTCATCAAAGGATTAGAGTCCATATAAACCAAAGTCAAGGGAAGGGTCAGCATCAGAGCCTCATGAGGACCTGGTGTGCAGAAGGCGATGAACGGCAGTGGGAGCCACAGATCCATTCGTGGAACTACCGAGGAAATAAGCTTCCAGAGAACTCACCTAGCTAACATTGAGGGACGGGAGGAACGTGGTCACTAAACAGGATGCTTGGGAGAGAGGAGTACAGAAGATCAAAGGCATACATCTGACCTGAACAGTTAAAAGTTTGTCAGTAGATTCCCCTATGATGCAGGCTGCACCTGATTTGGTTTCCAGACTTTTTGTATTTTAGGTTTATATTGTTTGGTTTGGTTTCTGCTTGTTCATAGTAGAGGGTATCTCAGAGGTGCTAGGTCAGTGGAGGGCACCATCTTCAAGCCGAGTTACATGTGTTTCCATTTTTCCGTATATGAAACCCAGAACTGATGAACGATAGGGACAATAAGTAGAACAAGGGGTTCAGGGGGAGAGGGGTACAGTGGGGTGGTGTTAAAAGGGAGACATTGTCAAGCAGTCCATGTAGAAAAATAACGTTTGGAAATTGTGGTAGCAATTGTGCAATTTTACTTGACATGATTGAAATATGGAATGAAACATGTATTAAATATAAATCCCAACTAATAAAAAAGTAGGACATTTGTGTACAATGAAATACTTCATTAAAAGAGTAAAAAGAGACTGAAAACATTCCCTCCTTCACACAGAAACCAGAGAGAATGACCCTTTCTCACCACTTTTATTTAATTTGCTCCTGGAAGTTTCAGCTAGAGCTACAAGACATCGAAATGACATTAAAGACATCCACATAGGTACAGAAGAAACAAAACTCTATTTGCAGGTGATATAATCCCATAGATAGAAAACCCCCAATGTGCAATTTTAAAAATTGCTTGAACTATTTGAAAAATATAGCAGTATAGAAGGCTGTAAGATCACCATGCAGAAATCAGTAGGCTCCTTTTGTATTAAAGAAGATGATACAGAAAAAAGATATTAAAAGAACAACATCACTTACAATAACTACACAAAAGATACAATATTTAGGAATAAATGTTACCAGAGAAACAAAAGACTTATACCAGGAAAACTACTAAGCATTTCTATGAGAAACCAAAAGGCACTTGCACAAATGGAATAAACTGCTGTGTCCCTGGGTAGGCAAACACTGTGAAAATGTCAACAGTACCAAAAACACTTCACAAATTCAACACAATTCACATTCCAAATCCCACCACAATTTCTTCAAAGAAATGGAAAAACTAATCACCAACTTTATGTAGAAGAGAAAGAAACCCTGGGTAAAGAAGACACTATTTAAAAAGAAGAAATCACACAGGAGGCCTTTCACTCCTGGATTTTAGAGTGTAAGAGGTGGCCAGAGGAGTCAAAACGTCATGGTACTAATTCTCTGATAGATAAGGAGAGCAGTGGATTGGAATGGGGAACCAAGAAATTCAACCAAGAATTAAAAGTGACCTAATTTTGGGTAAAAGACTGGAGAAGAAATAGCCTTTTCAATAGTGATCTTGGAAAAACTGGATTTTGCCCTGCAAAAGAATGAAACAGGACCCACGCCTCACACCAACCACAAACATGGATCAACGATCTAAATAGGAACCACACAACTAACATGACCATCAAAATTTTTAAAAGGGGACAAACTTAAGGATCCTAATGAAAAAATATAAGCACTGTACAGAATATAAAGAAAAATATACACACTATAAGGGTTAGGACATTCTAAAAAGATGACAGGTGGGTACAGCTAAAGACTTCATTAAAAGAGTTTCTAAAAAATCACACAGATTGGGAAGAACCTTAGTAACAATATATCAGATATAGAGCTAATCTCCAAAATGTATAGAAAACTACAACATCTTGGCTGAGCCCTGGTGGCGTAGCAGTTGTGTGTGGGACTGCAGCCCACAGGATTGACGGTTCAAATCCAGCAGCAGCTCTCCAAGAGCAAGGCTGGGCTTCCTACTCCCACCAGGGCAGTGATGCCACAAAAAAAAAAAAAAGAAAAAGAAAGAAAGAAAAAGAAAATTACAACATCTTAACAAGAAAAATACCAATACTCCAATTCAAAAGTGAGCACATGACATGAACAGACAATTTACCAAGGATGACATCCAGGTGGCCCACAACCATATGGAGAAGTGTTTGTGTTCATTAGAAAAAGAGAAATATAAATTGAAACCACGATGAACTATCACCTTGAAGGGAAACTTAGCAAAGTCAATAGAACACAAAATAATGAATGCTGGAAAGGATGTGGAAAGACTGGAACACTCATACATTGCTGGTGGGACTGCAGAATTGAACATTTACTTTGGGAAGGATGGGAGATAAAAAAATGAAAGAGAACATTTGTTGGGGGGGCAGGGACAGGATTTTTTACTGATGTCATTTGTTGAGACAAGCTGTGCAGTTGCATAGGATATGCTTCTCTAAAAACAACAATGAGCAGAGTGACGTCTCATGGCCTTAATAAAAACCTTCAGATCCCTTATCTCTTGGCTCTAAAAATTGGTCTGAGTGGCTAAAGAGGGGGGGAAAGTAATATTGAAGTGGACTTGGAATCTTTAGTGACATACAAATTCATATGAAGAAAACAGAGGGCACGCTAAATGGGGGACAAATGAGCAATGATATGTCAGAGAAAGCATAAATCTCTAAATCTTTGGAACATAGTGACAATTTAAGAAGAAAAACACAAATAATCCTATTTAAAGTGGGCAGAAGATATGAAGGGACAATTCACCAAAAGCGATATCAAGCTGGCCGACAATCATATATACCAAGAAATACTCAAGATCATTAGCTATAAGGGAAATACAAATTAAAGCAGCAATGATACCATCTCACACCAGCAGAATTAAAAAATAAAATGGTGGTGAGAATGTGGAGAGAGTAGAACCAGCATAATTGCTGACAGAATTTTATAACTGTATAGCCACTATAATAAAGTGACCAGATTTTAAGTGGGACACCATTGACCAGGGGAGGGAGGGGGTACTTGGTTAAAATTTTGGACTATATGGAGCAAAAAAGACGTTCATAGAACGCAAAAATAGTATTGCAATATATTTATTTTAATTTTAAAATGTCGAGGGGCATTGTTAAATTGTTAAAAAGCGGGACGTCAGGTCACTTTAGTTCTATGGACAACAACATGACCCTTTCTTAAACAAATGGAAATAGAATATCATGTAACTCAGCAATCTCTCTACTCAGTATGCACCCCAAAGAAATACAGAACAATATACTTACTAACAGATATATGTATATCAATGGTGACAGCACTTTCCACAAAAGTCACCCCTTCTGTCATTCTATTACACTGTGGTGGCTTGTGTTTTGCTCTAAGACTGGAAGCTATGTTCAAATGCCAGGGGTCACCCAAAAGGAACAGGTTTCAGCCCAGAACTCACAGACTAAGAAAAGACTATGAAGAAGAAATAGCTTGCCCCCTTCGGAGGAATCGGCCACTGAATACCTTGTGGTCAGTAATAGAACCAAAGAGACTGAAAATCTCATGAGTAGCAGCAGAGCATTGTCAGAGGGAGGCCCAGGAGACAGGTCCCTCAGGTCAGAAGGTACTAAAAATACCACAAAGGGAGAGCTGCCTCCTCAATAAAACATGAATGGAGTAAGTACTTCAAGAGTACAGCCTTTGAGACCTTTCATTGCGGACGGTGTGTGGTAGTTACATAATTTCATGTCAATTTAAAAGATATGTAACAGTATAGGGGTGGTATTCAGCCTATCAATCAGGCCACCGCCTGATGGTGATTCCTTGTGGGCGTGGCCTGCTCATAAACAAAGGGAGGGGTGGGGTCCTGGGAACCTACCCCTCTCTCTGCCTTCGTCTTCTTGCTTGCCAGCCACTCTGGGACCCGCCAGAGCCCTGTGATGTTCCTAATGCCATTGGAGCCACACGTCTTTTCGCCCTCTGGTCTGTGACCTACCTGCATCAGGTGACTGCATGGGTCTGAGGAGGAACTCACAGGCTAGTCTCAGACCTAGGGACCTGAGTGGGACCGGGCTGGGATGTTTTCCTGATACATAACTACTTCTTGAGATAAAGCTCTCTCTATACATCTATGAGTGTCACTGGATTTTTTCTCTAGTCAAACCAGCCTAACACATGGGGCATGACCCAAATGAGACGAAATCGTGGCAGCCATTGAATGGAAGTTGGAACTTGTAATGTGTGAAGTATGAATCGAGGAGAATTGACAGTCACCAAAATGAAACGAAACTCATAAAGATCTCTGTCATAGGTATTAGTGAGCTGAACTTGATACTGGCCATTTTGAATCAGAAAGTCACATGGTTGACTCTGCCAGGAATGACAGATACAAGAGGACTGGTGCTGCATTCATTATCAAAAAAGACCTTTCAAGATCTATTCTAAGGACAGTGCTGTCTGGGATAAAATAATGTCTATCCGCATGCAAGGAAATCCAGTCACTACAACTATTATTCAATTCATGCACCAACGACAAAAGCTAGCTATTCAGAAAGTGAAAAGAAACTTAGCAACATCTCCAGTCTGAAATGGTTGGTGATTGGAATGCAAAAGTTGGGAACAAGGAGGAAGCAACAGAAGTTGGAAAACATGGCCTTGATCATAGAAACAAAGCTAGCAAGCTCATGATAGGATTTTGCGACACCAATAACTTCATTGTAAATACCTTTTTTCAACAACACAAAAGGGGAGTGCACCTGTCCGGATGGAACACACAGAAAACAAACGGACTAAGTCAGTGGGATGAGAGGATGGGACAGAGAAGCTCAGTGTCGGCAGCTAAAATGAGGCCAGTTGTCAACTGTGAAACAGATCATCATCGGCTCCTATTCAAGTTCAGGTTGAAGTTGAAGAACATTAAAACGCGTCCACGAGAAACAGAACACCATTTTGGATATATCCCACCTGAATTTCAAGAACAGATGTGACACACCGAACGGGAGTGATAGAAGACCGTGAAAGGAAATGAAGGCCATCATGCATGAAGAAAGCAGACGTACATCGACAAGTGACGAAAGAAGAGAAAGACCCAAGTGGATGTCAGAAGAGACTCTGAAACGTGCTCTTAAGCTTAGGGTCTGTAAGGAACATGGAAAAAATGACGAAGCCAACAAGCTGAGCAGAAAGTCTCAAAAGGCAGCTCAAGATGTAAAATAATATCATGGAATTTGCAAAGGCCTAGTAGTAGAACAGCAAAGAGAAGCATACTCAGCATATTCTAAAGGGAAAGAATTAAGGAGAAAATATTCAAGGCTCGACTTGTATTATTGAAAGATTACATGAACAAAATGTTAAATGATGTAAGAAAAATCAGAAGAAAATGGAAAGAATACAGAGATACTGTATGTACCATGAAGAACTAGCTGGCATTCAACCATTTCAAGAGGTGGCATATTTTCAAGACCCATTAGTAATGAAGGAAGAAGAAGAAGCTGCATTGAAGGCATTAGCCTACAACAGAGTCCAGGGATTGATGGAATACCCATTGAAATGACTCATCAAACTGATGAAACACTGGAAGCCCTCACTCCTCTATACCAAGAAATTTGAAAGGCAGCTACTTAACCAACTGATTGGAAGAGGTCTATATTCCAAAGAAAGATGACCCAACAGGATGTGCAAGTCAGAGGTCAATTATAATGACTATCACGTGCAAATAACATTTTTCTGATGATCATCAAACAGCTGTGGCAGCAGTACACTAACAGAGCTGCCAGAGGTTAAGGTCAGTTCAGTAGAGGGCCTGGAACAAGGGATATCCTTGTTGATGTCAGAGAGACCTTGGCTCAAACCAGAAAGATGTTCGCGTGTGTTTTATTGACAATGCAAATGCCTTTGTCTTGACTGTACCATAACAAATTATGGGAACAATGGGAATCCTAGAACTCTTTATCGTGTTCAGGTACAAGCTATATTGTCAGAAGAAACCAGCCTCTAACCATGGAAGGGTCGGTAGGCAAGATTGTACGGTGATAATACATAAAGGTTATAGTAGAGTCCTAAAAGATAATGAGATAGGGGAGAGAATAAAATAAAGGAGTTAGACACATTTTATGGTAGCATGCTCATCTCTGGAATGGCCATGATCTCAGTTGCCAGGTCACAGAGAGAGAGACAGACAGAGAGAGAATGAATATATTTCTAATCACGGGTGATATACACTTAGGGGAATTGCAAGCCCCTGTGATTACAGGTCAGCACATATGTAACAGGAAGGGGGCTGTCCAATATTCATATGTGTGGCAGGAAGGGGATGAAGTAGGTGTGTACATGCACCAGGAAGGGGAGGTCCTGGGGGTATACATGTGATAAGATGGGCGACTCCAGATTAAAGTTGGCAGCCCAACCCTAGTCCTCCTAGAGTTGGCTTGACCTTTGAGCTTTGCTTCAGGGATGCAATTCACTATCCTTATCAGCAGAGAGTGGGTCCCACCTAGGGTGGGACAGATAAGCAGGTCTGATTGCTCTGTAAGGCTGATACATGACCTGGGAGATAACCTTTAAGCAGCTGACCTCCCAGTGTCCAGTCACCAACCATGCACTAGCAAGCAGCATCACAGCCCTGGCATACAATATGGGGGACAACCTGGGGGAACCCCTTTTGCACCCCACACTCTACAAGGCTCAAGAAGTAGCTGTGGGAACAGAACAAGAAAATGTGGCATCATTTAAAATCAGGAGAGATAGGCATCAGGATTGTACCCTTTCCCCATAGGTACTCAAATAATCAGAGAAGCTGGTTTATGCAAAGAAGAATGCAGCGTCGGGAAGGGAGGAAGGCTTAGTGACAACCTGCCATCTGCAGATGACACACTCTTGCTTGCTGAAAATGAATAGGGAATTGGACCGGTTGCTGATGAAGGCCAAAGATGTTTCAGTAGGAATTGTAACTCAATGTAAAGAAAATCAAAATCCTCCCTTCTGGATCAATACGCAGCTTCATGATAAATGAAGAAAAGATTAAGGTTGTCAAGAATTTGATCTTGCTTAGAACCACAATCAGAGCTCAGGGATGGATCCAGCAGTCGAGAGATCTGATGACCCATTGCATTGAGATAATTTGCTATACAAGATCTCTTTAGGCTGAGCCCCGGTGGCGCAGTGGTTGTGTACGGGGCTGTAGCCCACAGGGTGGATGGTTCAAATCCAGCAGCAGCTCTCCAGGAGCAAAGCTGGGCTTCCTACTCCCACCAGGGCAGTGATGCCCCCCCACACACACACACACAAAAGATCTCTTTAGAGCAGTGGTTCTCAGCCTTCCTCATGCCACGACCCTTTAATGCAGTTCCTCACGTTGTGGTGTGCCCCCCCCCCCCCAACCCTAACATTACTTTCGCTGCTACTTCATAAGTGCCCTTTTGCTACTGTTATGAATCGGGCGACTCCTGTGAAAGGGTCACTTGGTCTCCAAAGGGGTCAGGGCCCACAGGTTGAGAACTTTAGAGTATTGAAAAGTAAGGATACTACTTTGAGAACTAAGGCATGCCTGACCCAAGCCATGGGATTTTCAATCACCTTGTTCACGTGTGAAAGTGGGACACTGAATAGGGAAGATGGAAGAAGAGTGGGTGCACTTAAATGACCCGGCTGGAATGCTGAAAGGACCATGGACGGCCACGAAAGTCAACCCGCCCGTCCCGTGAGAAGTATGGTGGGAGCGCTCCTTAGAAGCAGGGATGGCAAAGCTTCATCTCACTCACTGGGGATGTTCTGGAGAAAACATCACGCCCGGGAGAGTAGAGGGGCAGTTTGCAAAAGAAGAAGACTCTTGACAACATGGACTGACCCATGGCTGCATCGATGGGCTCGAACGAAAGACTGATTTTGAGGATGACACAGACCAAGGCAGGGTTTGGTTCTCTTGTGCATGGGGTCACCACGAACCCGGACCACCTCGAGGACACCCAACGACAGACCAAATGACCGCCTCATCAAAGAACCAAATGCTCTGCTCAGACCTGGCTACCGAGACGATGGCCATTCCAGAGGTGTGTTAGTCCAGGTATAGTAGAAAAGCAAATTGATAGACACGCATATGGATATAAGGGTATGGTTTTATATGCAAGAGGACATTGAGAAAGCATCCCAACCCAGTCCAGTTCAAAGTCATAAGTCCCATATTAGCCCATATGCCTGATACCTGTCTATAACATCTCCTTCTGACTCATGAAATCACAGGTCAGTGGGTCAGAGGGTGCAGAGGCCCGGCACTGGTGGTGGGGGATGGGGGGGGTGTCTCCCCAGGGCTCCTCGCTTCCAGGGCTCAGGGCCCATCAACAGCATCCAGTGGTGGTAGAAGCATCTCAGCGCTGGCAGAGGTCTCTACGTGGCTTCTCCAGCTTCAGAGGTCTGGTTCCATCAGGGTAAGGCTGTGTGGCTTCTCCTCCGGCTCCCCCAGCTCCTTGCACGCTACCATCTTGTCTTGTCCATAGTTCATCATCTCTGAGACTACCTCCCAACAACTCGGGAAATAGCTTCTCATCTCCATGAGGGAAATATCGTGAGATTTCCCAGAAGTCCCTGGAGAAAGCCATGCCCACACGGAGGCCTCATTGGCTACTCCATGGCTATCTTCAGATTAACAGGCTAGACTCCACCCCTACATCGCAATCATGAAATTAACATAAGCACACAACCACCACAAGAGGTGTACAAAGAAAATTGCACGTTATTATGCCAAGAAACCATAAGATATCTACACAGATGGAAGAATAGTCTACATTTAGAAAGAAAAAAAACCTCCAAACTTAGTGTCACTCAGCAGCCCAAAGGACAGAAGTGCCTCTGTGGGTTTCTGAGACTGCCCCTCTTGTGGGGGCAGCGGGTAGAGAGCCTCACCTTTCCCCCTCTGAGCCTGGAGGCTTCAAAGGGCGGATTTTGTAGTCAGCTATGCCACTAGGACTCCCTTGTTATGGATAGGGCTGCCTCTTATTGTGAAAATGTCAATACTTACCCAAATTAGCCTCTAAATGCAATGCCATTCCATCCGAATCCCAATTTCACTCTGAAGAACCAATAACCAGGTTTATATGGAGAAGAAAGACACTCACAATAAGCAAATAACTCTGTAAGACGCAGGACAAAGTAAAAAGGCCTTGAACTGCTCAGTCTTCAAACACAGCCAACGTAGCCACAATGGCCCGAGACTAGTATAATGAGATACACAGCACAATAAAACAGAGCAGACGACCCAGAAATCAATGCACCATCCACCGATCTTTGACAAAGGACCAGAAAACATTCAATGGGGACGAGAAAGACTCTTCAAGAAACTGGGCTGACGAAATTGGATCTCCATCTGCAAAAGCACGAAGCAGGACCGGTACCTTAGCCAGGCACAGAGACGAACCTAAATGTAAATCATAGCGCTGCACAGATCATCAAGGAGAAAGCAGGGACTAACAGGACCATTGTGCAGAAAATGGACACACTACCAAATAGAATGAAGGAAGCGCAAACAGCAGAAGGGAAAAAAAAAATAGATGACAGAAGCCTCCTGAAAATAAAGCTCTCAAGACATCAGGAGCCCTTGTGGCATAGCCCCACGGGGCTGCTGACTGCAAACTAGGCAGTTGAAAACCACCCCCACCCCTGCAGGGAAAGACAAAGCCTTCTACTGCCTTAAAGAGTTACAGTCTAGGAAGCTCAGGGGGGTTGTTCTATCCGGTAAGGTAAATCAGCATGGCCACAATGGTGCTGCTGTTGTTGTTATAGTGTTACGTGCCCTCCAGTCGGTTCTGATCCACAGAAACCCGATGCACCATAGAGCACAGCACTGCAAGGCCCTGTACTCTCTTCACAATTTCTCCTGTGCCTGAGCGTGCTGGTGCAGCCTCTGTGTCATTCACCTCCTTGAGGCCCTTCCCCACCTTCTGTGACCCTCCACTTGAGCAAGCACGATGTCCTTTTCCAGGCCCTCGTCTCTCCTGAAGCTCTGCTCAAAGTATGTAAGACAAAGTCGACCATCCTTGTCTGTAAGGAGCACTCTGACCTGACTTCTTCCAACGGAAAGCAAGCTATACTTTCAGCAATTCTAATAGTCTTCCCCAGCACCACAATTCAAAATGCCTTGATTGTTCTTTGGTCTTTCTTACTCAATGTCCAACTTTGACTCGCGTGCGGGGCAGTGGAGAACACCAGGGCTGGGTCAGGCACACCTTAGTCCACACAGTAGCAGCCTTGCTCTTTGAGATGCTAAAGTAGCGCTTCGCAGCCTGTGGATTGGGACCCGTTGGAAGACCAAATGACTCTTCCACAGGGGTCGCCTAAAACCAGTGGAAAACACATAAATATTTCACAATATATCATTACATATTGTTTTGTGATTGATCACTATGCTTTAATTATGTTCAATTTGTAACAATGAAAATACATCCAGGCTATCAGAGGTTTACTTTGTGACACATAACAGTGGCATTACAGTGATGAAGCAGTGATGAAAATAAGCTTATGGTTAGGGGTCACCACACCATGAGGAACTGCATGAAAGGGTCGCAGGATCCGGAAGGTTGAACCACTGCTCTAAAGAGACCTTGTGCAACTGGTTGACCTCTGCCAGACAGCCTTTGACCTCTTGACTGCAGCTTCCCTAAGCCTTGACTGTGGAGCCAAGCAAGACAAAGATTCTTCCCAACTTCAACCTTTTCCCCATTTAGGATGAAGTCACCTACCGGACGGGTTGTGAGGCTTGGGGTCATCTTTACATCGAAGGCTGCAATCCTTGATCTTCATCAGCAAGGGCTCCAAGTCCTCCTCACTTTCGGCAAGGTGGTGTCATCTACAGATCACAGGTTGTTAATAAGCCTCCCTTCATTCTTGATCCCAAGATCTTCCTATAATCCAGCTTCTCCTATGATTTGTCAGTCAGCAGACAGAGGGAACAAGGACGGTGAAAGGATACAACTGACACACACCTTTCCTGATTTTAAACCATGTAGTATTCTCTTGCTCGGTTCAAACAACTGCCTCTTGATCCATGTGCAAGTCCCTCATGGGCACAGTGAAGTGTTCTGCAATTCTCATTCTTCTCAAGGTTTCCACAGTTTATTACGATGCACATCATCAAATATCCTTGCACAGTCAATGGAACACAAGCAAACATCTTTCTGGTATTCTCTCCATGGAACCAAGAGCCGTGATATCAGCAATGATATCCTTGGTTGCACGTCCTCTTCTGAACCTGGTCTGAGCCCTGGCAGCTCTCTGTCAATGTACTGCTGCGATCATTGACGGTTGATCTTAAGCAACTTGATGGTGATGAGCGTTTTGTTTTGCTTTTTAATGGCCATCAAAAGATATCATCAAATAATTTAAAAGAGCTTGTTCCAATGACGAACAAACACACGAAAAACGCTCACTGTCACCAGCCATCCAGAAAATGCTAATTAAAACAACGATGAGATATTGCCTTATACTAATAAAGATAGCCCAATGCACAAAGAAAAAAACCCCACACACCAGAAGACAACAAATACTAAAGATAGCATTTGCTAATTTTTATAGTAAATTTTAATTTACCATTTTTTTTATTTTCATATTTTACACCATCCACTGTCTCCCTTCACTAATCACTTATGACATGGAATGCCCCAACAGTGGTGTGATGAGATTCATTCCTTCATAGGTTTATGTAAGGAATCCTTTTTGATTTGGGGCTCATACAACTCTTATGACAATACATACACATATCCATTGCGTCTCAAACACATTTGTACATGTGTCGCCATCATCACTCGCAGAACATTCGCTCTCTGCTTGAGCCTTGGTTTTAGCTCCTCATTTTCTCCCTCACTTCCCACTCTCTCCTCCCTCATGAACCCTTGATAATTTATAAAGTTTATTATTTTGCTCTATCTTTTAAATATATACATATGGATTTTATTGGGGGCTCTTATAATTCTTATAACATTCAATACATCATTTGTATTAAGCATATTTGTACACATGTTGCTATACTCATTTCCAAATATTTTCTACTTGAGCCCTTGGTATAAGCTTCTCTTTTCCCCTTTCCTCTAGTTCTTTTTTTTTAAATTCCAGCTCCCCATAGTTCCCCAACTCCCTCCCCTTCCCCCATGAACCCCTAATAATTTACAAATTCTTATTACCTTTTCATATCGTACACTGTCCAATGTGTCCCTTCACCCGCGCACCCCTGTTGTCCACACCCCAGAGAGGAGGTCATATGTAGATCCCTGAATTTCGTTCCCCCTTTCTACTCCACCATCCCTCCACCTTCCCAGTATCACCACTCCCCCCCCCCC
>PVJH01019656.1:0-13837 GCA_004026705.1 Nesogale talazaci
GGAGGAAGGGTCCAGACCTCTAGAAGAGTGAGATCCTAAATGCCAGCCAAGGTCGGTCAGCCTGTGGGCATTTTATAAGTGCACTGTCCCAGCCCAGCCCTGGGCACCCAGAGCCCAGAAGCCGCCTCTCGGGCCTCTCGCCTCTGCACATGTCAGCCTGGAGGGCCTTGGGACATGCCTGGCAGAAGCCACACTGGAAGCTCTGTCTGTGGCATATCCCACACAGCCCTCAGTTTTCCCAGGCGGCTGAAAACTGAGATGAGGCAAATGTGGGATGGGGTCTCACCACCGAGACCAGGCCTCCAAGCCGAGTTCACCCAGGTGTGCGTGCCAGGAACTAGCCACTGGGGTGGTAGGCAGAGCCAGAGGGCCCTGCCAGAGTTAGGGCCTTCCAAGGACCTTTTGGAAGGTTTTGTGCAACCCTCAGGGTTGGTCTGTAGTGGCTCCCACTGGACGTCCACAGCAGCCCTGCCAGGGACACAACGTGACTTCATCCCAGGTGGCCCTGCAGTGAGTCCAAGGCCCAGAGTGTGGTGGGGCCCTCGGAAGGGCTGAAAACGTAACCCTGGACCCCCATCTTCTGGGTTATTACCAATTTAGTAGCTTGCAGCCAGGAAACAGCCCTGAAGCTTCTCAGGTGAGGGTTCTGAGTGTCTGCTGACCAAGTGCTTGATGGCCCAGAGCTGGCTCCCCAAAAGGCCCAAGCTGACCCTGCTGGAGTCTTGCTCCCTGCCTGAGGCAGGGAGGTGGCTAGCAGAGAGGTTGTGGGACACATTCCATCTTTACAAAGCTGTTCTTCATGACTTTCATTAACGGGTGTTGGGAGTGGCCGTTGTGGCTGCTTGCAAAGTGTCTGTGGGCCCCTCCTGCAGTCTTGGTAAGAACCATCGGTCCTACAGCCACATGCCGAGGGCAGGTGCTGAGGGAGAGCTAGTGCAGACGAACACTCAACCTCACCAAGGCCTTGGGGGGGGGGGGCATATGTATGTGTAGGCCGTGTCATTCTGCTTTCCCGTGCTGTCCCCAAATGCTTTAAATCCATGGTGCTAGGACTCCAGGTCTTTATACACCCAAAGAGACTTTACTCATTAGCACTGATGAGCCTGCTCGGATGACTGAGGTACTTGTTGCCCCCAGCCCCACCCCCCACCCCCCAGGTCTCCCACAGGCCCCGAGTATAGGGGGCGGAGTCAGAAACCTAGGCTGTGTCCACAGGTGCATATCACCTTCAAGGATGTGGCCGTGCGGTTCTCCCAGGATGAGTGGCGGCTCCTGGAGGAGGGACAGAGGGCCATCTACCAGGACGTGATGCAGGAGAACTACGCGGCACTGGCTTCCTTAGGTGAGCCCCGGGAGGACTGCATCGCAGGACCTCGATATGCCGACCTTTGGTGGACACTGATGAGAGGGCAGCTGCACTGTCTTCTGGGTTCAGGGGGTACATCACTCCATTTGATGGGGTGAGGCAGGCTCAGGCTGACAACCCCACAAAACTGAACCGGAGGACCTCCGAATCTGATGACACAGGGGTCCAAGTTATCCCATGGACGTGTATTTGCCCCATGTGCCATTATGAGCTGTGTCATGCATACTACATGTGACGTTCACCATGAGTGACGTATCACATATACATGTAGTGATTTTCACTACACAGTGATATGTGTGATGTATACCATGTGTGACATTTGCCAAGTGAGTAACATTCCCTATATTACCATATGCAGTTTTATCACATATGCATGTACACATAGACATGCTCGTATAGGACACAGAAACCCTGTGTAGCCATGCATTTCATATGTGTGACGTGTACTGCTGATAATACGTGTTACCTAACACCGTACAGCACATACAGCATGTGTAACAAGTTCCACCAGCAATGGTATCACCAGTCGTGTGTGTGCCACATGTAACACAAAAGCATGTGCTTTACATGTAACATGTTGCATGTGTGTTACAAGACGGGCCTAGAATGTTATATATAATGTGCATGCTGTATATAATGTTTCATATATTGTGCACAGAACATGTACACATGCCACATGCTCCATGTTTGTCATGCGCAGTATGTATACCGTATGTAGCATGTGTCACATGGGCCCTGTGACACTTTCGTGGGTCAGGTGGGAAGGATGTGGGGACCAGTTTCCACTGCCAGGGTGACTGTCCCTTCTTCCTCACCCAGGGACGGCTGAGCTGCTCCCACTCTCCACCTTCCTGTCGCCGACAGAGCCTGAAGGGACCATGGGGCCCAAGAGCCAAGCTGATGAAAAACAGGAGCCAAATGGCCAGGGAGACCCCCAGGGTGAGTCATGTGACTGGGGGACCCCTGAGATGAGCCATGTAGTGGGGGCATCCAGGTGAACCGTATTGCAGGGAGACCAAAGTGAACTATGTGACTAGGGGTGGAGGAACAGGTGAGCCATGAGGTTAGGCACCACCACTTGGGTGTCACGTTTTCCCACGTGGTCCCAGCCCTCTGCCTGTGGTGACACCATGACTTCACACTGACACAGACAGACATCCACTCACACAGTCGTTGACACAGAGACACGCGTACTGAAGCTGGCAGAGCCCAGTTACCTGGGAAAGCACTTGGCCTCTACCTCACATCATCCTGCAGTCTTGGGGTGTGGTGGGGGCCCTGGGGGTTGGAGGAAGCAGCCCCTTCATCCTGGCCAAGTCCCAGAGGGAGCTTTGGGGAGGGCTGTGCAGACCCGAATGCAGTGGCCAGCCTGCCCTTTGCAGGAGGGTCCCCGGAGTGCAGCCTGCCCCTCTCCGCCCTGGTGCAACTGGTAAAGGGGATCCCTGAGTTCCTGCTCCGAGAGGCCCCTGAGGATGAAGTGAAGGCGCGCCCAGCCGGTAAGTCAGCAGCCCTGTTCCGAGGCCACTGGCGGAAAGATATCCAGGCTTCCTGTCTTCCCTGGTGCGGGATGGCTGCTACCCGCCTGCTCCTCTGTCTTCACAGACCTGGGTGCACAGAGCCAGGGCAGACTGAGGGGGCTGGACTTTGGGGAAACAGGGGGTGGGTGGTCTGGTCTGGGGGAGGCACCAGGGGGTTGGGCATTTCTCATCAGAACGGAAAGAAGCAGAAGGGGGCGTGTGAATATGGCAGAAGCCCTGGGCCTCCCCTCCCTTCGGCCCTCAGGAGTTCTAGGAGCACAAGAGGCCAGGTTCACTCATTTCTCCTCCAGCAGAAGCGGTCAGTGGACAGGGGTCTCCAAGTGAGGCCAGCCCAGGGGTTCCAGGCAGTGAGCCCCCGATGCCTTCCTGTAGTCCTGTAAGGAGAAAGAGTCGCTGGAGCCAGGAGGGAGAGACGCCAGGGCCAGGTGAGAGAGACATAGTTGTGGGGATGCAGGAGCGAGCGGTGTCAACACAGGAAAAGTGTTGGGACCAAGGATGTGGGCTGTGTCTGACCAATCCACAGTGAAAACCGACCATGATGGGGGTGGGGGCGGGGGCTGGGTGTCTCCAGACTCCCCAGGGTCTGTGTCTTGTAGAGCCTCCTCCTAGACACCAGGATATCCCTGTATTCTCCTCTGGATGTAGGTGTGGCTATACCACCCCCGCCTCCAGTGCAAACTGAGCCACTGTGGGGAGAGCACAGCAATCTGATGCTAAGCACCTGCACGGGGCAGCTCGCCCCAGGAATCCAGGGACACTGCATGGGGACCTGAAGCCCCTACATGGAGCAGTTCACTCTAGGGAGCAGGGGCTCTGCACACCTCTGGGGACTAGAGAAGACATCTAACTATTTAAACAATTTACCAGATCCCTTGCCCCAGCCAGTGCCGTTGAGGTTTTAAGGGCGTTAGCCAGTTGGTAGGATACTGACCACTTTGCTTCAGCTCTCCCTGGTCAGGGTGCACCCCACAAATACCCCAAGGCCCAAACCAAACATCTCTGCGCTTGTGACACTGCAGACTGACTTGGGGATGATTTGGCTCAGTGGCAGATCGGAGACGGTGGTATGTCTCCTGAAGAGCCCTGCGCCCTGGTGCCCTGGGCCCCTGCACCTGCACCTGCTCACACCCAGGGGAGTTTGGCAGGCCAGACAGGTCCAAGCAGGGGGATTGTGCTGTTCGACTGAGTGTGAAATAGGGCCTGAGTGCTGGGGTCACTCCATTTTTCCATGGGAAAAGAAGGCCCAGAGAGTAGCGTTCTCACCTAGTGTCGCTGGGGCTCAGACATGCTGTTTACAGGGTCCTGGCCTGTGCTGCCCTCATGCCACCTGCCTCCCTCCAGGGTGCTCTCCTGGGAGCAGCCCATTGCAGGGCCTCATCGACTGCCTGAGAGAAATCCTCGTGCGAGGTCCCCAAACACCCGAAGCACCCCCCAGCAGACTGCACCCCCGCCCTGCCCCCAGTTGGAGCCTCCCTGGGCAGGAGCCAGCATCAGGAGGGACCCTGCCAGAAGGTGAGTCTGCTCTTGCCTGGGCTGAGGGCTTTGTCACTCCTCCTTGTGGGGGCCAAAGGAGCTGGTAGGGGAGAGGTGAGGAGGCCTCTGCTGGCTGGGTCAGACGGGTGTGGAGCTTGCAGGGGACCCTCACCTGGACCTGATGCCCCCCTTGCTGCTCTGGGGGGAGGGAGCCCATCAAAGGCACTGTAATCATCAAGCAGTAGCAGCTTCTGTAGCCTGGGTGGTCCCTTGTCCAGCGGCATGGGCAGCGGGCACCTGCGACCACATCCTTTCTTCTCAGTGAAGATGGAAGCATCTCCAGGGGCCTGCACCCTCCAGGGCCCGGTGGCTCCTCTGAAAGAGGCTTTGGCAGCCTGCAGTGGCCACTCCTGCCCCTCAGGAACAGGGCAGCCGGCACCCTGGGAGCATCCAGAGGCCCGGGAGCTGGACTCTGGAGGTAATGGCCTTCCTGCTTGGATATCTGCCTGCCTGCAGCAAATCAGTCCGTATCACCAAATGGCCTCCCCACAGGGCCTGGGCTCTTGTGAACCTCCTCCCCCAGCCCTGGGCATCCCACCCACCTATTCTCGAGCCCTTTGGTGCAAGACAAGCAGGGGTGGAGGGGGAGTGGGGCAGCTCACATTCCCTAGTCTCACAGGCCCTCCCCTGGTTGGACCTTCAGGCCCTACACAGGGTCTACTCTCTCGAACCAGGGGTGGGGGTGGGGTTGGGGGTTGGCAGCTTCTGGCAGCCTCTCACTGACTCAGGCCCCTGCTCTGTGGTTTCCCCCACCTGCCTCCTGGGGCCTCGGTGAGCAGGCCAAGGTCCCCAGAGAAGGGTGTCCGGCATGTTGCCCTTGTAAAATCCCTGCCCTGGCAGAGCCAGGACACTGATGGGTCCCTTCTGTCCCAGCCAGTCGGGCCTCAAGCTCCCCGCTGGATGCCCTGGAGGCCTGTCTGAAGGGCATTCCGCTGAGTGGACCATCCCCACCCCAGCTGCCCACTGCCTCTTGGTCCTGGAATCCCCAGCAAGGACCCCTGGAGTCTCTGAGGCCTGAGCTGAGACACCACGCATCATACAACTCAGGTGGGCATTGGGCCCTATGTGGCTCTTGTCCCGCATGGACAGCAGTGGCAAGGGGCTCACCCTTCCTCCCACCGGCTGTCTTGAGGGTTACAGTCCCTAGCTGGGGTCTGGGCTTGTCTCCTAGAAAGTCCCCAGCTGGGTGCCTCCTCCCTCCGTTCTTTAGAGGACAAGCTGGGTCTCCGTGGGTTTTCCCACAGCTGGTGGCTGGTTTGTGGCCTGATCAGCCCTCAGGCTTTGCAATGACACCAGCCCTGCTGTCCTCCCACAGAAGTGATCAGGGGGCCTCTTCTTCCTCTGGGCCTGCAGGGTCTGAAAGACCACCCTGCCCACCTGCCAGGCCCCCGTGGCAGCCCCAGCAGCCCCTCCTCGAGCAGCAGCACCAGTGGGCACCTGGACTTGAGGAGCCCTGAGGGAAGCCGGTGGCGTCGCCCTGGAGGAGGTGAGCTGCATTGACTCAGGTGGGAGTGCTCTCCCATGCTTCTCAGGCTCCCTGGTTCTCCTGCCTGGACACAGAGCAAGGGGTGGAGGTGAGCCAGGCTGTGTCTGGCATCAGCTGGTAAGATGGGCACTCCTCCTCTGTGGCAGGTAAGTGCTAGGGCCCCCACTGCCAGCCAGTTCCAGAAGACTGGTCCAGCCCCTGGAAAAGCATCTTACAGGGGGTGACTGGGGTCCTCAGGTCGACCTCTGGGGTCTGTGTAACCCTGTTACCTGCCCATGACCTGGGTTTGCCTCTAAAGGGCTTGCCCATCTGCCTCTGGGATTCTGTCAGTGAGCTCTTCTCTGCCTCAGGGACTCTCGGGGATAGAACATCTTCTCTCAGAGGGTCTCTCTGTGACCTCATGGGTTCCATGACCTTGCAACTGCCTTAGGGGTTTGGTGGGTAACATCACCTCTGTCCTCTGAGGTAACGCCAACCTCCATGGTCAGTGAGGGCTCTGGACTCCACCAGACTCGGCCAGACTCTCCTAGGCCATTGGGGCCCTGTGCTTCCATGAATACGGATCTTTCCCTTAAGATACAAGTGACATTTCTTTTCAGTACCCCAAACAAGCTCAGTGCGATCCATTAGATTCCAGTGCATTTACAGGGCAGTGAGCCCTAGTGGTGCTGTAGGATAGGCATTACTCTGCTAATCACAGGGTTGCCTGTTCCGACCCACCAGTTGGCTCCATGAGAGAAAGACGAGACTATTTGCTCCTGTAAATATTTAGAATTTTAGGAATTTCTAGGGGTTCAATAAGAGTTGGAATCGACTCAATGGCAGTAGGTTAGCTTTTAGTTTAGTTTAGTTTTTTTTTTTTTAATTGGATGAAGTTGTCCTGGTGGTATGGAGGGTTAAGTGCTTCATTGTGAACCAGAAGGTCAGTTGTGTGAGTCCACTGGCTGCTCCTTGGGTAAAGAGGGCTGTGTGGTTCCATAAAGATTACCTTCTGCGCTGAAGCCCGGTGATGGTCCAACTCAGCCTTGTTGGCTTGCTGTGAGTCAGCCTCTCCTTAATAGCAAGGGGTGTTATTTCTTGTAGCTCTCTGGTACAGTTGGAGATATGTAAGAGGTCCCTATTGGCTTGGGTGTGTGACACAGATAAGTGGTATATAGCTATAGATGTGTGATATGTGTATGTAATATGTAGGTATGTGATATGACTATAGATAGATGACATAGATATATGGTTCAGATAGGTACTGTGGTTCAGTGTGTCAGGGTTGTGTCCTCTCACTATACTTGTTCAATTTTGTGGCAGGCATGTGCTTATGTTAATTTCATGATTGAGATGTAGGGGTGGAGTCTAGCCTGTTAATCAGGAGATAGCCATTGAGTAGCCAATGAGGCCTCTATGTGAGCATGACTTTCTCCTGAGACTTCTGGGAATTCTCGTGATAGTTCTCTCGTGAAGATGAGACGCTATCTCCCCAGTTGTTGGGAGTTAGTTTCAGATGTTGAATCACGGACAAGACAAGATGGCAGTGTCCGAGGAGCTGAAGGAGCCGGAGGAGAGACCACATGGCTTTGCCCTGATGAAGAGATCTCTGAAGCTGGAGAAGCCACGTGGAGAGCCCTGCCAGCACTTAGTTGCTGTTGATGGACCCTGAGTCCTGGAAGCGAGGAGCCACAGAGAGACCCCTGCCCGCACCGGGATTCTGCATCCACTGGCCTGTGACATCATGAGTTGGAAGGAGACGTTATAAGCTGGTATCAGACATATGAGCTGATATCGGACTTAAGACTTTGAACTGGACTGGGTTGGGATGCTTTCTCAATGTCCCATTCCTCTTGTATATAAACCTTTTCCTTATATCCGTATGCATGTCTATGAATTTGTTTCTCTAGTTTACCCAGACTAACACAAATCTATATACTAAGCACATCATCAGAGAAACCGGCTTACACGAAGAAGGACATGGCATCAGGATCAGAAGAAGGCTAAGTAGTAATCTGCACTATGCAGATGACACACGTTGCTTGCTAAAACTGAGGAGGAACTGAAACACGTACTGATGAAGATCAACGATTGTAGCCCACAGTATGGATGGCAACTCCCTGGAAGGACGACCATGAGCCTCACAGCTGGATCGGTAGGAAACATGGAAGTTGTCAAGGATTTTGTCCTGCTTGGGGCCACAATCAAGGCTAATGGAAACAGTGGGTATTGCAATACCAAAAAAGGTATTGCATTAGGTTCCTCTGTTGCACAAGACCTCTTTAGAGTATCGAATAGCAAGGATGCGACTTGAGGACTAAGGTTCACCAGAGCTAGCCATGATACTCTCCATTGCCTTATAGGCTTATAAAAGTTGGACATTGGAAAAGGAAGACCTTAGAAGAATCTATGCATTTGAAATGTGGTGCTGAAGAAGAAAATTGAAAGGACCACGGACTGCTAAAAGGACAGACCAATCTTTCTTGGAAGAAGTACAGTCAGAGTGCTTTTCAGAGGCAAGGATAGCGAGACTTTGTCTTATGTACTTTGGACATATTGTCAGGAGAGACTAGTCCCTAGAGAAAGACATCTTGTTAGGTAAAGTGGAGGGGTGGCAAAAAAGAGGAAGGTCCTCAGTGAGATCGATAGCCACAGTGGCCGCATCAGTGGGCTTAGGCAGAGGTGAGGCTGTCGCAGGGCTGGGAAGTGTTTTGTTCTGCAGTGCATAGGGAGCTACTGGGTCAGGGCTGACTCTGCGTCACCTAACAACAGTGTGAGAGGGATGTATACGTAGATACAGGTATGTGTCACCTAACAACAGTGTGATAGGGATATATGCATAGATGCAGGTATACAATATACAGATAGGCGATGTGGACATAGATGTGTGATAGAGATACAGATGTGAAAGCCACAGAGGCTCTATAGGAGAGGTTCACACCCACCATGACCTCTTCTAGTCACATGCCTCATCCAGGAATGCCCCTCACAGAGGTAGCCCCTGCCTTGCTGCTTGGTCAAGCTGGGCCTAACTAGAACCTGGGACCTGGTTCCCAGCATCCTTCCTTGTCTGGTGTGATGGTGTACTTGTGGTCAGTGTCATGCAGAAGAGAGACACTGCTGCTTTCTCAGTGTATCTTCTGTGCTGGACTTAGCTTTCTAAGGAGCACAGGTTGTGGGCAATGTCATGGTGACTCTCAGGCATTTCTGGCCCAACCTCTCCATTCCCTGGGGGACACTGCCACTTCCCACTTGGCTATAGGACTCCTTGGGGCTTGGACCCAAATTCAGCCAACCCCTTCAGGAAGAAACTGGGGGGCACTGCTCACCCAGGGAGGGCTCTCTCCCCCTGAATATCCAGTCCCTCTGGTCCTCATGGCCTTTGCGACTCTGCTGTGAACTGGGTGTGTTGGTTCCATTCTCCCACCTCAGGGCTGGCTGCCAACAGACCTTAACACTGAACAAAGCCCTGCTCCACCTCAGGCCTTCCTGGGGAATGGGGGTGTCCAGGGATGCTGTGTGTGCATGCTGCTGCTCAAACATCTACCACGAGACAAGGCTGGGTCGCCACTGTGCTCAGGGGCCCAGCGGTGCCCTCTCTTGGGGTTGCACCCTCAGACCTGAGACTGACAGAGCATGACCTTCCCAGGAAGCCCAGTGAGAAGCCTCCTGACCCAAGGCCTGGAAAGATGCCCAGGAGGGAGCCCCCAGCCGCGGACACAGCCCGCCAGACCGCAGTTCTCAGACGCAAGGCTTGGGACCTGGACGCCGCCTGTAGGTGGTAAGTTGTGTGGTATAGGCCCATAGGCCCTGAACGCTGCCTCCTGGTCGCCACTGTCAATCCCACATCCCACCCTGCTCTGAGGTCAGAGGCCAGAAATGCTGGCCCCAAGCCCATGTCCACCCCCAGTGACCCTCTCAGACAGGGTAGAACTGCTTTGTGTTCCGGGACCACACACTGTACAGGGTGGAAAACCTGAAGTTTCTCCTGCGGAGCACCTAGAGGTTTGAACTGCCGACCTTAGGGTTGATTAGCAGCCCAAGGCCTCACCCAATGATAGGTGAAGTTGGGTAGGGCTCCCAGTCTCCAGGCCCCACCCCCTCCCCCACCCCCAGCATGTCTCGCTATGCCCTGGTTTCCTGTGCTCTCACGCCTAGGGCCCAATGAGCCCCTCACAGACCCTGGGAAAGCTGGGGTTGGTGGCCAGGCCTTTTCCCCACTGTGGTCCAGGATATACCCCTACCTCTGCCACCACAACTCCCAGGATCTGGGGCCAGAAGAGGGATCAGCACCTCCAACTTGCCTCCATGGCTCTTGCCCGGGCCTTGCCCCCACCAGTACCATCAGGACCCAGAGATCAGCCTGGCTAGAGGCCGGAGGTTGGCATCCTGCCCACTAAGCCAACTGGCTCTAGAAAAAGAATTGTCGCCCTTCTGTGTCTTCACCTTAAGCTCCCTCCTGGCACTCTGAGGGCAGGACACATGGATAGAAACACCAGAAAACGAGAAGGAGGCCCACCCTGTTGTTCCTGGGGCTCAGGGGACTTGGTCTCTGTCCTCTGCTCTGTCCCGGCAGGGTCCCACCGGCATAACTCCAACCTGGGTCTGTTGAGATGGCCAGGGCAGCCCCCAGAACACACTGGCTGTGGCCTGGCTACTGGGGAGTTTCGGGCCTCAGACAGTCCCCGAGATGACCAGGATCCAGGCACGCGGCCAAGCCTGTCCACAGGCACAGAGAGGGCATGACGGTCATTGCTGACCCTCAGAGCCCCTCCCGATTCCAGGGGGCCAAGATCTATGTCCCTGCTTCCCAGGGTTAGCTGCCACACCCTCCCCACTGCACCGCCTGGAAAGCTCTCTGCAAGGGATGTTGCCCATGCAGCCCCTGCGCTTCTCCTGCTTGGCCGGCCCCAGCCTAGACCCCAGCCCCGGCCTCAGCCCCAGCCTCAGCCCCGGCCTTAGCAGCTCAGAAGGCGAAGACCAGCGACTGGAACCTGAGCCGAGACCCCTGCCTTTCGAGGGTGAGCTCTGGGCTTGAGGGTGGGGGACAGGATACAGGACCCCTTGGTCTTGGGGGTGACTTCACCGTGGTGCTCCCCCACTGCAGGGACAAAGTGGCAGTGGGCTCAGACCCGGGAATAGCAGGGTCTGCCTAGAGCTCAGGGTCTATTTGGGGGTGGGGTGGGGACACAGCTCCCCGCTTTACGGGCCTCGGGCTGCTCCCACTGGTGTTTGAGTCTTCAGAGGGGTCTCTGCACCCGCCCTGGACTGTGCTTAGAAACATGTGGTCCGCTTCCTCACACGGGGGGCATCTACCACGGGGTTTGCTAGTAGGCATGGCAGGGAAGGCCTGAGGAGGCTGCCAAAGGAAAGCAGAGGGGCCATAGTCATGGGCAGTGGACGGCTGCCAGGAGGGGAACAGGCTGTCCCAGGAGCCAGCTGGGTGGGGAACGGGGAAGCCCAGGGAGATAGCCTCCAGTCGGATCCCCACCTATGGAGGCTTGGCAACCGAGCCCCTAGGTCTACACCCCCCTCCTGTGCCACTTGCCGGTTTCAAAAAGGTTGAAGGTTTGATTTCCATTTCTCAGGCCATGTCACCGGGTCTTCGCGTCGGAATGTTACCATGTCCCAGACGCAAACCTCCACAGGGCCAGCCACGTGGTCGCCAGCTGCCCCGAAGCTGGAGGGAAAGCCCGATTCCCACCAACCCACCAGACCCTCTCGTGGGTCCCGGGCCAGGGAGCCTGGACAGGACAGCCCCCCTGTCCCGGGTGACAGGGGCACCTGGCCAGCAAATACTGGACCCAGAAATGGTCCCCAAGGCCCACAGGCCCTGAGCAGCTCCCTACTACTTCCAGCCTGCTCCAAGGAGGGACACCTCACCGCAGCCCCTGCTGGCCTCCCCCGGCCGCCGTGCCTCTGTGGGGATGTCCAGCAGGAGCTGCGCGGGCTCGCCACCACGCTCTCAGGGAAGCTGGACTGGCTAGCTGCCTCCCTGGCTGGCCTCTCTCGGGATGTGGCTGCCATGAAGGAACAAGTGAGCCGTCTCAGGCACCCACGTGCCCACAAGCTAAAGGGCTGGGCTTCCTGGCCAAGACCCAGCATCTTCCGAAGCCTACCCTACCGCAGGCCTGCAGGCCCGCCCAGGCCCAGGCCCAAGCTCCTGCGGGGCCCTGGCGAAGGTGGCTCTTCAGGGCCCCTCATGACAAAGAGGCCTCCAGGTGCCCCCCCAGCCTCAACCACATCTTCAGGGCCCACCTGCGGCTGCACAGCCAAAAGTGTGCATCCACCCGAGGGCCCTCCCCTCTCTCCAGTGCCTGCTACCGCATCCGCCTGGACTGCCCCGCTCCCAGAGGCCAGCGCTGCCCCAGCTGGCATCCTGACTCATCTTGTGGACAGAGGGGGAGCCCCGGGTGGCATGCCCAAGCGGACCTGGGGTGGTGGGTGTACAGACCTGTGCTGGGGGGCCCTGGGAGTATCCCCATCACCCCAGCCATTCCCTGGAGGGCTACCCCACTCCTCCATCCCAGCACCCACAGGACCCCTGTCATCACCCTTCCGAAGCCCTCAGTGCTGACGGGACTCCAGGGTGGTGCATGTTCAGGGGACACAGTTGGGGCATCCACAGCCTCTATCTTGGCTCAGGTTTGATGAAATTGTGCTGACCTCTCCCTGCCCTTACCCCTGGTCCTGCCCAAGTGAAAGGGGGTATGGGTGTGCTGTGAGCATATATGTGTGTGGTGCACATGTGTAAGGGTGTGTGCATGTGAGAATGCCATGTTATGTGTACATATACTATATTGTTTAAATGTGAGGGGGTGTGCATTTATATGTGTGTAAAGGGGGAAAGATGTGCGTACGAAGTACTTGGGTATAGGTGAGGGGTATATGAACTTGTGTGCACATCCATGTAATGATGTATATGTAGTACATGTATAGGATGTATGTACTATGAGTTCATGTGATGGTATGTATGTACCACATGTATGTGGGCTCCATGCTTGTTTTCTGTGTCATGTGGGTATACATGTGTGCAGTATGTTATACAAGGGCTGTGAAAGTTGTACGTGTGTGTTATATGTGCAAGCACGTGACTGCAGCACAAGCATACAGTAGCAACGGTGTATGTACAGTACAGATACCTGGGTGGTGTGAGGATTGTGTGTATGTATGTGTATGTGCATGCAAGGGTGCCCTGCACATGCAGGGGGGGTTTTAGGTAGGGGGGATATACATGTTTGTGTATGGGTACAGTTATGTATATAATATATACATGCTGGAGGGTGTGAGGTTTGTGTGTGCATGGATGTGACTGCAGTGCAGGCCATATAGGTGAGGGTTGTGTTTGTATATGTGTATGTCACCTGCTACATCCCTACAGGGGTGTGTGTGTAGATGAGGGCTATATGGATGGTGTGTACACGGTACGCACATTCAGAGATGTAGGGGAGAGTTGTGGGTGTGTGCCTATGATGGTGTATGGAGTATCTGTATGCAAGAGATATAAGTGAGAATTGTGTGCATGTGTGTGTTTGCTTGTGACTATGCAATACATAGATTCAGGATGTATGCATGTTACAGTGTATGTGTTGTGTCTCTATAGGGAAGGGTTATGTGTGCATGTGTATGACTATGCAGGGGGTTTAGATGAGGGTTACGTGAGTGTATCTGCATGACTGTGTGCAATATAGGCGGGGGTGTCGGTGAGGGCTGTGTGCGTGTGTGTATGCAGTATGTCTATGTGCAGGGGTGTAGGTGAGGACTGTGCGCATATATGTGTATGTGCACATTGAACATCTTGTGTGGCTCTCTGTGATCACCTTCCAGCCTGCTCCTGCTCCCAGTGCACTGTGGACTGGTGCCTACCCTTGGGGAGGAAATGCCCACAGTCAGGCCAACTGCATGGTGGAAGACTGCCCTGGCTCTGTGCTGGAC
>PVJH01019656.1:13937-42395 GCA_004026705.1 Nesogale talazaci
CCCCCCCCCCCCCCCCCCCCCCCCCCCCCAGATCCTGGGCCCCTCCCTGGAGTGAGCATGCTAAGGGTTCGGGAAGGGGAGCCCTGGCTGCTGTCAGGGAGCAGAGGCCTGACTGGCTGGGAGTTCATCCCAAAGGCCATGAAGCTGTTCACACCAAACATGGTCAAGAGGCTGACACCCTGCCCAGAGGCTCCATGAGACCTTGCTTCTGTGTGGGACCTGGGGACGGGTGACCACAGACCTACTGCCTGAGAGGAGGGAGGGAGGAGGATGGCCAGGGGGTAGACAGGTTCTTGAGGGTCTTCCCTGGAAACCCCCAGACTGTGCCCTGCTAAGGAAGCAGAGGAGCATGTTGGGCCAGGACCTACCCCACCCACTGGCTGTCCACCTTCACCCTCTAGTTTCACACCCCCCACCCCCATGCTCAGCTGAGGACAGGACTCTGGGGGTCCAAATTCACCATGGCCAGACCTTGCAGGGGCTACATGAACAAGCAGAGAGCATTCGGGACCAGTTCCCATGCTGCCTGGAGCCCTACCCGGTGGCTATGGAGAACCGCTGCAGTTCAGCCTGAAGTCTATCAGCCCTTCATCACAGGGCGATTTTAAGATGAGAATCTACCATGTCTTTTGAGATTGTGAATAGCAGTGGACAAAGGAGGCCCAGGTATAGCTACTGACCTCCCTACAGTCCTGAGAGTGCCCCCTGCAGCCAGGGACCACCTGAAAGCAAGTCAACACCCACACCAGCCTGTCGAGATAGTGTGGTGCCCACATCACCCCTGCCCCCAGTAGCCACATGCAGGTCCTGCTTCCAGATCTCCTGTGACTTTGTGTGGGGTACAGCTACTGGAGGCAGTGGCCAGGGTGCCCTCTTCCAGCATGGCTAGATTGGCTTGTTTCTGGAATCCTTGATCCAGGCCCTTATCATATCCTCACAGTAGGTAGATGGGAATACACCACTGGTAGGTATGGGGCTGGACCCACCTGTTCCAACTTTTTCCTCCGTTCCTGCAGCTTTTTGAATTGACCATGTGTTTTTAATCCTTCTTACCTCAACTAGCCATGAAATGGAAAGAACTAATAGGCTTGCAAATTTATAATCGTATTTGGGGGATTTTCTCATACTTTTCTTGTTGGGACAAACAGAAAACAGGATGGATGGATGGATGGATGGATGAATGGATATAGAAGACTTTATAGGCCAGTTAGCAAAATGACCTGGCTGGTGAAGTGCAGAAGCCTGACCCATGGGGCTGCAGACATCATTGTTTCCAAACATGCTGGAATTTAGTAAACACTTCTGAGCAAGTTAAAACATTTTGAAAATGTCGGGATTATATAGACTGTTCTCTGATCATTATTAGCTTGTAAACTGGTAAGAAGAATACCTTGTATACTGAGAACCACAATTGTGCAACTAAGTAACTCGTGTCAGAAGAGCAATCACAATGGACATTAACAATAAATGGAACTAAAGGTGTGGCACACACCAGACTCGTGGAGTAGAACCAACTCGGTACCGCACAGCTGTCACTGAGGGGGACCAGCGAAGGACTCCAGCGGGTTAAGGGAAGTTAAGCAGAGCAGAAATTGTAAAAGATACAAATTCTAGGTACTCCCAACAAAACCGAAAAGTCTTTTTTTTTTTTGGTTTTTGGGGCATCATTGCTCTGGTGGTGGGAGTAGGAGGCCCAGCCTTGCTGCCGGATTTGAACCTCCAACCCAGTGGGCCGCAGTCCCACGCACAACCACTATGCCACCAGGCTCAGCCCCTGAAAAGTCTTTTAAAAATTTATTAGCCTTTGATTACATTGATTCGAAAGCACAATTAGCGGGCTGAGCCCCGGTGGCATAAGTGGTTGAGTGCAGGACTGTGGCTCGCGGGCTTGGTGGTTCAAATCCAGCGGCAGCTCTCAGGAGCAGCACTGGGTAGCGCCCACGACCACCAGAGGCAGTGATGCCCCCCCCACACACACACACACACAAATTAGCAACTAATTTCAGAGATTGACATAGAGATGCTATCTATGGAATGATAGAGTAACAAGTAACTTTGATTTTAAAGTTTATCTGTAGAATTCCAAAAAGAATACAAGTTGACACAGGAAGATGCTTAAATCCCTATCCCATTGAGAAAAACTGCATCCATGATCAAACCTTTCTTTAAAGGAATCTGCAGGCATACTTTTCAGGAATCTTCAGTGCCCTGGTAGCACTGTGGGTTGGGCGTTGGGCTGCTAACCTGAAGACCAGGGCTCAAACTGACCGGCCGCCCCGACGGAGGCAAAGAGGCTGTGCCCATCAACAGAAAGCAGCTCTACCCTGAGCTGAGAGATGGAACCAACTCAATGGCAGTGGGGGGGCCAACTGAGGGTGTTTATTATTTCCGTTGCTATTGGTAAGCACAGTGTTGTTAGTATAACACTACATGCTACAAATGTGGGAATGGAGTCCCAGAGAAGCCGAGAAACTTGCTCCCGGTCACACCACCTATGGGGGATTGGCGCCTGCTTTGAGCATGAATCACACGGAAAACTAGACCTTTGTACCAGGCCTGAGCAGGAGCAGTTTAGGGAAGAGGGGTCGCATGGCTTGGTTTTTAAATGACACGCTTGCACTGAAGGAGCACTGGGGGCTCAGTGGGCTAAAGCATTGGGCTGCTAGCCGCAAGGTCTCTGGAGCCACTAGGACTGACAGCTTCAGAAACCTGCAGGATCAGCTCCACCCCACCCCGTTGGGTCCCCCAGTTGGGATTAACTCCGTGGTAGTGAACCTGCAGTGTGTGTTTTGTGGGTTGATTTGTTGATGTGAGATTAGAGTTCAGACTGGTCAAGAGGGGACCATGTACCCTGGAAATCATTGCCTCCTGGGAAGCACACACACCTGAGCAAGCCGACTGGAGGCCTGAGGGTTAGCAGTCATTGATCTAGAGGACCCTAAAACCCCTGTGGCAACCTTGTTTGCACTCTCAGGAGGCTGTGTGGGGTGCAAACTGTCTGCAGGGTCAGCACGGTCAGCCCAGCTGTGACCTCCAGACAGGCTGAATCAGTCCCCTAGGAGACCCAAGCTGTTGACAGTGCCTTGACACCCTGAACATTGACTTCTATGGGCATATCAGTATCAAGCCCCTTCCTTCTGAGGTGTTCCCCCTTTCCTGGCCACCACATGTTCCCCTGGTCTGAAGAGATGCTGGCTGCGACACTGCCCCTGCCACCTTTGGTGACCCTGTGTCCCAGGAGCCTTGCAGCCAAGCCAGAGTGGGGTCAGTGGGATCTGCCAAGTGTGTGTGCCTCCAACAAGATGCCTGTCAACAAGCTTGTACCCAGGGACTTGGGGTTCAGTGGGCATCTGCAGAGGAGTGGGTTGATGGTGACGACACAAGCCCTGGGCCAGTTCCATGTACCAAGGAGCCCACATTGCTGGATGCTGGCACAGGGTCAGCATGGCAACACCGAGTGTCTCTGTGTAGGTGGGATGGCAGGACAAACAGACAAGGCCAACTGGCAGTGGTCACTGGGTCATGAGAGGAAAGGAGTGTGGGCTGGAGGGGCCACAAGTCTTTACAGAAAAGGGGCCCAAGAGCAGCCTGCTCTGCATAAAGTCCACTGGGAGGGGACAGAGGTCAGGCCTTGGAATCCCTGGGGGCACAGAGATGGGGGCCAAGCAGAGACTGCTCCAGCTGGTAGAAGGAGGCAGCCCAGGCTTCACAGGCCTGGAATAGAATCTGATTAGCTGCTCCCTAAAGATGTTTACATAAAGGTCTTATGTAAGTACTTGGCAGCTGTCCCCCTTCTAGCTACCCAGGAACACCCTTCCCGGCAGTGGCCTGATCCCAGGTCCCAAGACTGTCCTTCCAAGGACTGGTGGGAAATTTTATTTCCCCAAGAACAACTCCTACCCCTAAAGTAACCCTTACCAGCCTTTCCCCAACAGCAGACGCCAGGAGGGCAGGGCTGCAACCTCTGACAGGCTAGAATGAATTGTGGTCTGTCCCACCACAGGGGCTTTTATCTGTGGCAGTCAAAGGAGGTGCTTTCTCCCTATGGGGAAGGAGCTCCCCGTCCCCTCCCAGGCTCTTGACGTCATATCCCCTTGACAGCAGCTCCCTACACCCAGCATGGGGGAAGATTTCATAAGAGGTTATGCAGAGAGAACTTGGCACTATCTGCTACCAGCACCTGCTTGTGTGCCTTCTTTCCAGAGCCCTGCCCCACGCTCGCTGGCACTCCACAGACCCACGCACCCTCAGAGGAGAGCCCCTCACTACTCTCACGGATAAAGACAGGCACACGCCTCTCCCTAGCTTCTCCCACCTGCTACACCAAGGTGTGCTGAAAGGGTTGCTGCCCAGCCTCTCAATCACACCTGTGTGCGTGGCACCCGCCTCTCCCCGTCATAGTGGGTGTTTCCATCAACAGCCTCATCCTGCCCAGTGGTTTCTGAATATCCAGTTAGGGCTGGCCCTGCCCATCAACTCAGAGTCAACATCCACTCCATCCCTACGCCCTCTGCCATCCAACACAGAGTCAACATCCACTCCATCCCTACGCCCTCTGCCATCCAACACAGAGTCAACATCCACTCCATCCCTATGCTCTCTGCCATCCAACACAGTCAACATCCACTCCATCCCTACGCCCTCTGCCATCCTTCCCATGGCCCAGATCTGCACATGAGCACACACAGAAAACACGTGCACAAGGACTTGAACACAGAGACACATGCAACACAGCCTCTCTCCTACTCGGCATTCTGAAGGCTCCTGCTTGGACCAGGGTGCAGTTGCCTTAGCCAGTTCCCTGCTTCAGCTGGCCAGGCTCACTTCCTGTGAGACATCCCAGAGAAGAAGCTACATGAACCTACCCCACTACAGCCCTGGGTGCTGAAGCAGCCATGTGGAGACTCCTGCCAGCGCTGCGATGCTTACATGTTCACTGACTCTGTTTTCTTCCTGTAGTCAGCATCATTGCATGTGCTTTGTGAGATGAAGGAGAACTTTGTGGATTGGTGTTGGACATATGGGCAAATTTTGGACTAGTGGGCCTGGGCAGCACTGGGTTAGGATGTTTGATGTTCACTTACTCTTTATATAAAACTCTCTCCTATACATATGAGTTTCTGTGACTTTGTTTCTCAAATGTACCCAGAGTAACACACTGTTCAAAAGACTTCCTTCACAACCATAGTGAAAACTAGGAAAAAAAAATTCTACTTCTGTTGGAACAAATTTACAATGGAATCTTTGAAGTGGAATCTGCTGTAAGCTGGGGACTCCCTGTTATAAATGTGTGTGGGACTTCTCATGGCATTTTCATACTGATGCTTGTGCCAGGGTAATGCTGGGGTGTCCTCTTATGGTGTAGGTCTCTAATGTGTGGCTGTCTAGCCATGCATGGTCTTATACTTCCCATGAGGTGGAAGTATGCAAGTGGTTCTCTACCTTCCTAATGCCATGACCCTTTCATACAGTTCCTCGTGTTGTGACCCCCAACCATGAAATTATTTTCATTGTTACCTCATCACTCTCATTTTGTTACTGGTATGAATTGGGCAACCCCTGTGAAAGGGTCATTCAACCCCCAATGGGGTTGTGACCCTCAGGATGAGAATCGCTGGACAGTGCAAATGGGCTGCTTATGACCTACCAAGGAGATTGGAGAGTTTTGCTAATGTCATCCTGCTAGGTTAAAGAAGTCCAATCAAGAAGAAAAGCTGGGGTGGAATGCATCCATTGAATCTGGGGTCTCTGCTGGAAACCCAGAGCGAGTTGGGAGCCTGCAGGCACCTGAGCATGCGATGGTGGGAACCAGGAGATGGGTGTGAGGCGGCACAGTGGAATTCAGGCAACATGCACATAAAGACTTGCACACAGAGAAATGTGCACACACATGGAGGCGTGGCAGCTGTTGGAATGGGAACTGGGCTGCTCCTGTTAGAGGGGTGTGCCTCTGGGTGCTTACTTGGGGAGCTAAAGAGCTTTGTCACACTTGTGAGGGCAGTTGCTGAGAGCCCAGGTTCAGCCTGGCGGCAGGAACCTTGTCTCCTGAGTTGTTCCTATGACTCCCTGAAGTGTCACCTGTGCCTTTCTTTATAGCCCTCCTCTCCTAACTGTGAGTATGGCTGGGGGTTCTGTGTAGCCATGACTGAACTTCTGAACCTGGCTGTCTTGACCCCAGGCTCGAGCTCTTGCTAGGAAGCTGCTGTGAGGGACCCAGCCTCCGGAAATACACCGCCTTGGCCCCCAGGGGCTTTCATTCGAAGAAGAGAGGCACCTTGCAGAGAACATTCTGGAATGTCTTCAGAAAGTCCTGGAACATTTCCCAAATGCCGTGTGCTTGGAAGCACTTACATGAGAAACACAGGCAGGGTCCACAGAAACATTGTTCTGGAGTGTTTAAGGTCAAAGGTCTGAGGTAACTTTTTAAGCTGGAATCACAACTCAGTGCCCCAGGCAGGCAGCTAGAGAATGACACCAGCCAGCCAGCCCAGCCCTGGACCCACATCTCCCCTCTTTCCAAGCTGAGAAGCTGGGGATTTTATATGACGTTTCCTGAGATGTTAAGTCAAGCTGGGGTCAGACAACGCAACTCGCACATGTTCCCGGATGCCAGCTCCCTTCTGGTCATTCCACCTGAGAGCCTGTTTGTGTGCTGGTGCCGCCTATGCCCACAGCTCGCAAGATTCTTCCTCTGCTTCTCTGGGCTGTGTTCTTCTCTGGCAGTGCTATCATCTGAACTCAGCCCGGGCTGCTGGCACACACCCATGCCCATGCTTGTAGTTTTTGTGATTGGTACCGGCCTCCAGCTGATGGTGATCCCTCCCTGAACTACACTCCCCTCTACAGCCTCATCACCAGAGTTCCTGTCTCTCTTTACCACCCTGTAACTGGGGCTCCTTCAAATTCTACCCCAGTCCCTTCTTTGCTCTCTCCAATTCACTTCTTTGGGGAGCTCAGCCCTGACCTCAGTTTCAGAAATGCCCCTCTGAGCTCTGCACCCCTGGGGCTACCTCCTGTGCCCACAGGGCCAAGACAGCTCCCCCCCCACCGGCACCCCCACCCACACCCTTTCCTCTGCACATTCATATCTCATTGTCACAAAGCCCTGTCCTCGCCTGCCTTCATGCCTTTATACTCCATCTCCCAGACTCCTCGGCTGTAGGTTACCCCACTTCCATCCTCCAGAGGTGACCAGAGCCATCCTTCTGAAGGCTGAGGGAGCCTCATGCAGTGTGGTTCCCCTGCCTGACACCCCTGTGTTGTCTTACCAGCCTGGGGGCCACTCACTCACCCGTCTTGACATTCGTCCCAGGGGGCAGCTGGACTTTGAGCTTCTCAGGGGCTGATGTGTCAGAAGTCAGTCTTCAGGCCTGTCTTCCAAGGCCACTAGGTGGACCAGCTACGTGTGTTACCAGCAGAGGCTCCATAAATGCCTCGAGCTGACCAAAATTAAGCCGCTGCTATCATGAGTTGGTCCTGACTCATGGTGACCCTGCAGGGTAATAGAATGGTTCCCCTTGAGCTCCTGAGGTTGTTCGTCTTTCCAAGCCCCTCAGAACTGCTGAGCTTGGAATAACATGATAGCCCAATGAGCCACCACGGAGCCCTCTCAGCAGCCAGGGCCCCTCCTCTTTGCTGTGCTTCAGGAGGTACTAAGGGCTTTTTCCAATCCTTCTCCCCGTCCACCTCAGTCCCTCCTTCCTTGCCAACACTCTCCCACTGACCCGCTGGGCTCTATCCGTGGAGCTGTTCATTCCCCAAGCCTTGTGCCACACATTTCTCCTCCTGTGAGCCTCCCTCCCTGTTCCCAGGGCGCCTGGCCCCTCACACTGCTTGCCCAGGATCCTGCTCCAGGGAGCATCCTGCAGGTCTGTCTGAGTCCCACAGAACACAAAACTCAAACCACTTGCCACCAAGTGGACTTCTGCGCTCGGCTCACAGGTGCCCAGAACCATCTGCCCTAGGTGTTCATCTCTGGGGACTGTGACCTTGAAGATAGGAGGGGACTTGGCCCTCAGCAAGACCTACCTTTAATTGTCACAGAGGGAAAAAATCAAAGTCATCTGAACTCATAGGGACCCTGTAGGACAGGGCAGGACTGGTTTGCAAGGCTGTACCTGTTCATGGGAATAAAAAGCCTGACCTTTCTCCCAAGAGTGCTGATCTGTGGTTAATGGCCCACCTGATAACCACACACTACCAGGACTCCTAGAGGGGAAATGAAGGCCTGGGCAGTGAGGGTTCAGCCTGCATCCCCCCAAACTTTGTCATCAGGGCCAACATGCCCAGATTGAGGATTGCCGTCGCAGGCTGTGTGTGAGGAAGGTGAGGTGAAGATGGCAGCCCCACCATCAAATGCAGGGTCTCCTTAGGCTGCTACACAGGTAGTAATGGTGTGTAGGGGGTGGAGAGACTTCCATGCTGACCAGTCTAACATGGGACCTTATGTGTTTGCCTTTAATAAACTTCAAATGCATAGCGCACCCTTTCCCCAGGGGAGGGGTGTGTATGGAATAACTGAAGTCCTACCTTCCTTGGCAGGAGGTTTCCCTGCCTTCTTAAAGGGTGCCTGGGGCCTCGTGGCAGGGGTCGTCCAAGGACCTGGGCCTGAGTTGCTTCCAGCGATGTTCACATTCGTGTTGCGGCCATCATAGAATGTTGAAGCATGCGTAGGGCCTTGCCTGGAAAGGTGTCCCCATTGTGTGCAAAGAGCTTGGGAGAAGAGGAGGCTCAGGTGGCGGATCAGGTTAGTTTTGGAGCTGAAGCTGTGGGCGCAGGAGTGTGGCCGGCTGCCTGTGTATACAGTTTGGTGGCAGCCCAGGTGCGACTTGCGGCCGGCCGAAGCAGCGGCCACACTGCCCGCAGGTGAAGGGCCTGGAGCCACTGTGGGCCCGTGCGAGCGCCACCAAGTTGGGCCGTGAGCCGAAGCGGCCGCTACACTGTGCACAGGTGAAGGGCTGCTCGCTGGAGTGTCCCCGTCATTGTGCCAGGTGCTGCCCGGGTGCGATGCAGTCGGGGCCGGCCCGGCCATGGGCAAGGCGGCGGAGACACAGCCCGGGCCCGGGATACCGAGCACGGGCTGGGCCTCGTGCACCGGATGGTACCGCGCCAGGTGCTGCGGGTGCGTGAAGCTGCGAGAACAGCGTGCGCATATGAAGGGCAGCTCGCCCTTGTGGATGCGCTGTTGGGGGACCAGGTGGATCTTCTGGCGGAAGCGCTTCCCGCACTCGGCGCACGGGAAGGGCCGCTCCCCAGTGTATGTGCGGTGGGGGGTGGGGGTGGGGGGGTGGGGGGGGGGTCAGGTGCGCCTTCTTGCTGAAGCGCTTGTCTTGTTGCACTCAAGGTAAGCAAAGGGCCTTGGTGCAGTAGCAGGTGTGCTCACTGCCCCGGCCCTCGCCAGGGGTGCAGTTGCTGGTGCAGCCCCAGGGTCAGGTGGTCCCCGAAAGCGCAGCTCCCACTCCCCGCAGCTGAAGGGCTTCTCCGGTGGAGCGGGATCCATCGGGATAGCAGGAGCCCATCTGGCGCCCCTGGCTCCAGCTTGTATGAGGCTGCCAAAGGTCTCAGGTCAGGTGTGGGCAGAAAGCCCAGGAAGAAGGCGAGCTCTGCCTGAGCCTCCTCATTCCTCTTCTGCCACCTCCACCTTCCACTCATCCCCTGAAGAGACACAGAGGAAGGGGTGGTGTCCAGCCACCATGGACAGCCCCACCTGGGCTCCCTCAAGGGCTGCATGGGGGCTGGGTGACCAAACCTAGACCCTGCCTGCAGTTGCTCCTCCACTGAGGCAGGTGACGCCCTGAGCTCCTCCAAGCCTCCTACCTTTCCAGCCTGGCTCCTTTAAGGTGGAGACAGCGTCCCCCTACTTTGAGCTGGTTCACAGATGGCTGCAGCCCAGAGGTTCAACTCCAAACCTTGAATCTTCCCAACCTCCCCTGGAACTAGGTCTCCTCATCCCAGAAGCTGGTCTGGGAACCTCTCACCTGAGGCCCTCCTCCCTGTTCCCTCAGCAAGCCCCAGGTCCCTCCGCCTGATGCTGCTCCAGCCAGTGGGAGAGTCTAGGGCAGAGGCAGATGTTTTCAGAGCCGAGGAGCCAGCGCAAGTTCTGCTGCCAGCCCAGGCTCTGGGGATGGTATAGGGAGGTCCGGGTGGGTTGGGTGGCTCAGTTGGAGTTCCGGGCCCAGAAACCGGTGTTCGCCCTGGACCTTCTTCTGTTGTGACCAGCAGAGCAGCCTTCACTTCTTTGCTCCTCAGTTCCTAGTTTGTTTTTATGTACAGCTAGCCTGGCATCCTTCTTCACCTCTGGGGAAGGTACAAAATGCCAGCAGGGCACACTAACTTGTTCTTATTTTTAATAATCTGGTTTGAGAACCAATTAACCTGATTGTCTTTATTTCTGATGACTACGAGCATCTGTGCTGGGCCAGAGCCATTACTAGATCGCAGGCAGACAACCCACGTATGTCTGCTCCCAGTTGTCATTTCCTTACTCATCTTAGCAACGTGCTGATGTGGGAGGGACCACTTTCATATGGTCTTTCTAGGCATGATCTTGTAATGTTAGCCAAATGATTGGTGAGGCTGTGTAAATGAGGAGGAGGTGGCTCACCAAGGGGATTGGATAGCTTGGTCATAATGTAAATAAGGGGCACAAGACCCTCATAAGAATGGAGCAATGCAAATAAGATATATGGAATCCGAATGAGGGTGTTGATCAGTGCTGCCATCCTGCTGGACTTAAAATGAGTCATCACAGAAAGGGGGAACCCTACCACCCAGAAGAGAGCCTGTCCTTTGAATTGGGGTTCCTTTGCTAAGACCTTCATAGATCCTGGAGTCAGAGAGCTGTGACACTTAGAGGCAGCAAACAATGGTGAGAAGCAGCAGCTGAGGAACAGCAGCAGGCTCTGCAGCCCAGTGCAAGATGGCACGGTTGTAAAACAGACCTACACGTATGATGGGAATGAATATTGGGTATTAGCGATTACAGAGGCCATGTAACTCTGTCATCAGCTAATACTTGACTGGGCATGCTAAAAGGAGAAATAGGATTTGCCCCAAAAGAACCATAGACTATTGGTTTGAATGCAATAGCCCTATGTTGGGAGTGCTAGGGCCTGGGTGAAAACCCCGAGCCCTACCCAGAATCTTTCCAGCTAGAAAATCAGATTTGAAAAGACATGCAAAACATTCCCTTCCTTCCCCATCTTCCACTCCCAGGACTGCTGACAGAACAGGAGATCTGCATTTGCAGTTAGTAACTACAGGAAAATAATAAAATGATTGTTTTGTTTTTAAATTTTAACAAGTGGTATGTCTTTGGGTGCATTGAGGCAAGAAAAGCCAGTGTTCCCAGAAGCACTGCCAGGACTGGAAATTCAAAGGACTCAGAACATAACATATGTGGTGGCACCCGAGTCTTCTCTGTGAAGATAAGTAGGGAAGGGGCAATAATGAATGAAGAGAAGGACTGAGTTTGGACATGTTCTCATTGGCATGCACTGACATATCCCATAGAAGCTAGGGATGAGAGAGAAAGAAGGGTGGCTGTTCTGAAGTGCAAGGAGGTGGACAGACTCCTAACCCTGTGGCTAGTACTACCGATTAGTCCACAGGGGCTAGGGATAAGCTGACTAGAACTCAATTGAAAGAGGAGAAAAATGTTTGAAACCATGAGCTGCTGTAGATTGTTGCAATTTTGTGGGTTGCTCACAACTGGACTTTGCTTATGGATGCAGGTGCTCAAAGTTCCACCCCCAAACAGAAGATACTTCATATTAAAGGCAAAGACTTGTCTCCTCAGAGTACTACTTTGACAGGAATGAGCAATTTAGAAGTTGACCATCTAAAGGGGAGATAAAAATATATTTCCCATAAAATAAGTCACCACCACACATTGTGTGTCAACTACAAACTTAACCACTTAACCTCACAAGCCTTCATGAACCATAACATTGCCACTGTCCCTAGTTCCTGGTGAGCATATAAAGCACCCAAAAGTGAGATAGTCTATCCAAGTCTGCTCAGTGAGGAAGTGGGAGCAGAGGCTATGTCCAGGTTTAAGTGACTAAGAGCTCACTTCTCCCCCGCTACAGCATGTACAGCACACTCTGTGCATAGCCTGTTGCCTTTGCATCAAACTCCAACTCTGAAGACTTCATAGAACAGAGTATCACTGTTCCCTGGGATTTCTGAGACTGTGAACTTTTCTGGGTGTAGTCAGCCTCATCTTTCTTCTGTGGAGCACTTGGTGGGTTTGAACCACCAACCTTTCGGCTAGCACACTGTCACCAGGGATCCTTGAGAGTATAAATCCAGAAACCCAAACCAGCTACTAGTAACCAATTCCAATACATAAGAAGCACTAAATAAATCCTGTTGACTAAGACAATACCAAGCAAGCAGACAGTGAGATGATGTGGTAATGGAAAGAAGTGATGAAGAAGCAACTGTTTGCTGTCTGGCTGTGGGCAGGATAAGTTTAGACAGTAGGCATGGAGGCCCAGAGTGTGAAAATGTGGAGGTTTCAGAAAGAGTGCAGGTCCAAGAGAGGGTCCAAGGTTGGCCAGTGCCAGAATCTTGGGAACCATAATTCCCGTGGAGAGGCAACTTACTGACAGAGAGAAAGGGAGGATTAAAGAGGGAAGCTGGGTTTCAGAAGTCCTTTGGTAGCCACTGCCTCTCTGACTCCCCATGCCCAGGAATCTAAGCTCCTTTGGGAGCTGAACCGCAGAAGGAGTCTGAGTCTAGTAGCTCTGTGGTTGCTGGGCTCCAACCCCACCCAAAGCGACTCACCTGGGCAGGTGTCATCAGACTGGGATTTTGGTATTGGGTCTGCCCACCTTCCTCTGCAGGGAGGCTCTTCTTGTTCCATGTGGGCACGCTGCTCAGGTCTGGGGATCTTGTGCCCTGGCAGAGAATAAGGCACCTTAAGGACTAGAGGCATCATGTTGAGACTGAAAGTGGGGTCTTCCCTACCTGGCGGGGGCAGGGTCCACCCATGTCACACCTGCCCAGCTGGTCTTAGGCAGAGTTAATGTTAAGCTGTCCAAGTGGAAGCCAAGAAGGGGCACTGAGGTTCAGGAAGGGCCAGTAGCCCTTTCCCACTAAGGGCTGGGACAAAGCAGGAGGTACCCCTTTGCCTGGTTATCTGTTTACCACTCTGCTGGGAGCTACCTCCCTCATCCAGTCAAACCATGACCTCCCACCACCCAGGTCCCATGGGCTCCTCTCCACTTCTTTAAGCACCTCCTTGGCCCAGTACAACTGTCTACCAGTGTTTGGAGTTTGCCAGTTGTTTACATGTGTGCTGTGCTTCTCAAAGACAAGGGTATTTGCCTCTCTGGTCGCTGAAATGCCCTAGCATCTATAACAACAAATAAGACGTGTTCAAATATTTGGCAAAGGGAGGAAGACCCTTCCCATCCACCTACCTAAGTACACTCCCAGCCCTCTTTCTTCCCTGGCAGAAGGACACCTGCTCCCGGGGACATCATTGGACCCTCCTGCAGATTCACGTTGGGAGGCTGTTGCTGGCTGCCCCACGCAGAAACCTATCACACATGGAGGGGGTTGTTCAGGCTGAGACGGGGAAGGGAGCGGGGAGCCTTGGCGCCAGTGTGGAGGGGGGCTGATGGGGCGGGGGCTTAGGGAACGGAGCTAAGAGGAGGGGAGGGTGAAGAGGAGGGCTAGGGAGGGGAGGCCGGGAGAGAGGAAGAGGTAGGGCCAGAGGAAGGAGAAGAGGAGGGGAGGGGAAGAGGAGGGAGTTCAGCTCAGAGTGAGGGAGGAAGAGGCCTGAGTCCAGGGAAGGCCTGGAGGAGGTGGGAGCGCACCCAGCTAGTCTGCTGTAGGGCGGGGGTGGGGTGGGGGGTGGGGTGGGGTGGTGGACAGAGGGCTGTGGCTGGTTCTGGTCGACCAGGGCCAGAACACGCTTGTCGTCTTAGGTGCCGCCGCCCCCAAAACTCCGCGCGCCCCATTGGGCATGAGTCTCTCTCTTCCCCCCTCCTCCCTCCAGGCAGAATCGGGAGGAAAGCCCACCCCACTCAAGGATTTTCCAGCCTGCTCTGGGAGGACAGGGTTTCCAGTAACATGGCCCTTTCCTGTCCCGCCACTCCAGCCCTGCCGGCACCCCTCCCTGGTCTCTGGGGACGCCACCCTGTGTCGCTGTGCAGAGTACAGGCAGATGCTCCACCAGCTGCAGACCCTGGAGTCTTCAGCCTTCCACTCTCAGCCAGATGGGTTGGCGGGTCGCCTGTTGAGAGCCTGTGCCGGCCACGTGGGTCTGTGGGTCAGCACACTAGCTGTTCAGCCGGGAGGGTGGACAAGAGTCAGGATACAGGGATGTGAGAAGGTGTGTGTGAGCCCTGTGAGGGAGGAATGTGCAAGTGCAGGCTGGGCACACGGAAGGAGGGCATTGTGGGAAGGCAAGGGGGTGTGGACAGGGACGTGGAGTGTACTGTCCAAGCCTACACCTGCATGGGGAGCAGGTGCGCTGTGCACAGAAAGAGTTGGGAGCATTGGGGGGTGTGAGTAGGAGGGGCGTGTGAGAGTGTATGTGTGCACAGTAGTGGGAGGGATCGGGGGCTAGAGGGTGTAACATTGTTCATTGGTGACTGAGAACCAGGGGTGACAGGTCCCAGCCCTGGGAGACACTCCCCTAGATTGCTCCTGAAAGGTCCGTCCTCGGGGCTCCTGTGGAGGGATGTGCCCAGGCAGGACCTAGGAGGGAGGGTAGGGCCTGAGGTCTAGGCCACATTCCAACCTGTTGTCCCTGTAGCTTGGCGGTTGGTACCAGGATGTAGCCAGGACGATCCCCGTGGCGCCTGCTCTGCCCCTTCCCCACCAGATGCTGGGATTATCTGATCTGGCTCAGGGCTCAGCTGGGCCTCTTCACCCCACGAAGCTGCAGCCTTCCAGCAGCTCTCTGCACCCCAGCCCAGGGACCAGACTCTGGGCCCTGGAGGGTCCCTAGGCAAGGGTTGCAGCCTGCACCTGTCCCACACTCGCACAGCTGTCTTGTGCATGAACTCTCAATTCTAGAGTCTCTGGGAGACTTGGGAGTAGGGTGGACAGGAGGCTGAGGTAGGATGGGGGGGGGGGTGTACAAGTATCACAAGTCTGAACCCCAGGGCTTTGGCTCAGTGACTCATGCCCTTCAGCACCCACCGCCCTGTGCACATCTGATAAAAGCTGTGAGGGCACACAAGAGTATTTGTGGTGCTCCTGCATCCCCAGTGTGTGTCACTGGGAGGAAGACCAAGGCCTTGAAGGGTGGTGTGCCTAAAAACAATCCCCAAAAGTCTGGGTGAGGCTGCCTTTTAGGTGTCACCTCCAGGGGGAGGTGTGGGTAGGTCCAATCCAATCAGATGCGGGACAGATGGTGGGAGGTGGGGGAGCGTGGGCAGGGAAGCTGAGATAAAGCTTCTCAGCTTGAGGACCCAGCTCAGTGCACTCTTGAGACTGACCACTGGGCTGGAGTAGCCAGTCTGACCCAGGGCGAACCTCACAACAGTCTCTGCTCAGAGTTGTCACCGTGCTGGCTTGGACCCTGCTCTTCTCCGTGGCCTGAGCTCTGTTGTTGGGTACGCTTCCCACCCCTCACCCCTCTGACCCCTGACCTAGCTTCCCCTGCTCCAACAGGCAGCCCCCATCCTTGGGATGGACCCTCAGACCAGGCCTGTCAGCCCTGTCTCCACAGGAAGTGGTGTGAGCGAACGGAGACCTTCTGGGTGGAGGAGTTGGTGTCCCCCCACCATGAGGACCTCGTGCCTTGTGCCAGCCTCTACCACCACCTCCAGCTGGGCTGGCACCTGGGCCCACCGCCAAAGGCAGTGCCAGGCTTTCCTCAGACCCTAGGCTCTGTCCCATCTACAGGTGAGGGGGGCCCAGGCAAGGAGGTGAGGGAGCCGAAGCCTCAGCCCCCCTGTCCGCACTCTAGGAATTGGCCCCATTAGGGCGGGTGGTGGAATGCCTTTCCCATGACTCTTGTGCTCTGCTAACACCTGTCCAACTCCCTGCCTGCTTGGGGTTCAGACCCCCCAAACCTGGCCTACCACCAGGACCCGCACTGTGAGGGTGTGCTGCCCAGGCTGGGAGGGCACCCACTGTTCCTTAGGTAAGCTGGGCCATGGAATCCTGGGTAGACGGTGGTGGTAACCAGACCTGAGCTTCCCTGGGTCACTGCCACAGACAGTGTCAGACTCAGGCAGGTGTGGCCCATGTGCCTGCCTCCACAAGCCTGGGGGAGTGCTGCCTGGGGTCGGGCCTGGGGATTGCAGCTGGCAGAATAGCGGCTTCCAGGCCTGTGATGCCTGCTCCAGCCAGCCTCCCTCAGGTGGGAACAGACCCTGTGCTCACTGCAGGCGTCCACTCATCCTGCCCACCAAAGGGTCTATACCCCCTCTTGTGCCCCCACCCACAGGGAAGCACTCACAGAACCCCTCAGGCAGCACCCCCACCCTGGCCCCCCTGCAGCCACTAAGGGGGGGGCTGTGAGCCAGTTCTGGAGTCAGCGCCAGCGCCCCTTGGCTACCTGTGCCACTTGGTCTGGCTTCCACTTCCAAACCTTTGACAGGCGTCACTTCCACTTCTGGGGCCACTGTACTTACCTGTTGGCAAGCGTGGCTCACTCCAGCTGGGCCGTCCACCTGCTGCCCAGGGGAGACCTGCCCCCAGCCTGAGCACTGCCTACTGGTGAGGCACGGAGGGTGGGTGGACTGGGGGGTGCATGCAAAGAGACTGTGCTGATCACCCTTCTGCACTCCATGCACCCCAGGTCCGGGTGACCGTGGGGCTGGAGGAGGTGGTGATCCATGGAGGCAACATCTCTGTGAACGGGAGCCCTGGCTCTTCCATGGTAAGGCCCCTGGGGAGGGGATGGGACAAAGGTTACTCCCACCCCCCATCACCTCACTGTGCAACTTAACAAGTTCCTCCACTAACATAGGGCAGCTAACCGCAAGGTCCAAGGTTTGAATCCACCAGCTGTTCTGTGAGAGAAAGATGCGGCTTTCTATTCTCAGAATTAGGGTCTCAGAAACCCACCGGGGCAGGGCTGCCCTGCCCTGTTTGGTCACTATGAGTTGGATGGAATCAACTTGACAACAGTGAGCAGCGTATTAGGTAGTGTGTGTGAGGTTGTGTGTAGTGTGTGTTGTGTGAGTGCATGAGGTAGTGTGTGTGTGTGTGTGTGTGTGTGGTATAAGTGCCTGCATGTGCTGTGTTGAATATGTGAAGGTGTGTGTGTGTGTGAGTGCACATGTGCCGTATTGAGTGTGTGTGTGGTGTATTGAGTGTGAGATGTGTGTGTGCGCGTGCATGCATGCATGTGCTGTGCATCAGAGTTTACCTGTATTTTACTCTCTCAAGATAGGCTGGGATTCCCAAGGGGTGAGGGCATGGGCTTCAGAGGGTGCAGTTCTCCTGTCACCCCTGGTGGGCTGCTGGGGCCCTCTCCCCACAGGGCTCAGTCTGCAGTGGCAGGGGGACTGGCTGGTACTGGCTAGCAGCCTGGGGGCTGTGGTGCGGCTGCATGGGCCTGGTTCTCTGTCCGTCTCCCTGGACCCTGGGCTGTGCGGACAGACCCGAGGCCTGTGTGGGCTCTACAATGACCAGCCAGAGGTGAGTGCCATGCCAGGGATGGATGGGAGTGGAGCCAGGGGGCAGACCCCCCGCCCCTCCTGCCTTGTTGTTCTTCCACAGATGACTGTATGGAGCCAGGCGGGGGGTTGGCTGTGTTGGTGCCACCTTTGGGAATGACTCTGAGGTGAGACTCACCCCAACTTCCTTTCTACCTCAGCCTGGGGCAGGGTCCTGTGCTGAGGGAGGGACTATGATCCCAATGCCCTTTAATCCAGATCTGTGTGCTGCAGGGACCGCCCACCCCACCTCCCAACCATACAATTATTTTCATTGCTACTTCATAATTATAATTTTGCTACTGTTATGAATCGGGTGACTCCTGTGAAAGAGTCATTTGACCCCCAAAAGGGTTAGGACCCACAGGTTGAGAACCACTGGTCTAACCCCTGACCTGGACTGGTGAGGACCCTCTGGGTTGGCTCTCACCCTGCCCCTCATGGCTGCCCCCATTGTTTCCATCCTGGCTATGTGGATGCTGTGGAGGTTGCCCCAGCCTGTGAAGGGGTCCTGGGGGATGCAGCAGAGGTGACCCAACTGAGGAATGAAGCCCAGGACGTGTGCCATCCATTGCTGGGCAGCCCTTTCAGGGAGTGTCATGCCCAGGTACTGGCTGGCAGGCAGAGGTGGGGGCAGCCATTGCAGCCTGAGACAGTGTGGTCATGTCACCGGAAGGAAACCATGATGGGCCCTGGACTTGAGGTTAGTGCACGTCTCTTGCTCTACCAGGTGACCCCCAGTGGTTACCACAAGGCTTGTCTCTGTGCCTACTGTGTGGGAGCACAGCGGGCAGCAGGCAGGCAGGGCGGTTGGAGGCGGTGTGCGCTTCCCTGGCCAGCTATGCTCGGCGCTGTGCCCAGGAAGGTGTCTTTGTCCCCTGGAGGCAGCTCCTGTGGTAAGCTCTGACCCCACACTGAGTTACTTGGGCTGGCCCCTGGTGGCTCCAGAAGCGGAGGGGGCAGGTGGCAGCCTTACATATCCCCTCTCTCCCAGAGCACTGTGCCCCGGGGGCCAGCTCTACTCCGACTGTGCATCCCCTTGCCCACCCAGCTGCTCCGCAGTGGATGAGCGCAGGGTGGAGTCTTGCCAGGCTGAGTGTGTGAGTGGCTGCGAGTGTCCCTCAGGGCTGTACTGGGATGGCACCCACTGCGTGCGCCCCTCGCAGTGCCCCTGCTACCACCGGCACCAGCGCTATGCACCAGGGGATTCTGTACAACAGCTGTGTAATCTCTGGTGGGTGCTGGCCTGCACTGGGGCGGGGAGTGGCATGGCTCCCCTCCTCAAACGCTCCCATGGACGGCTGTGCCTGGGTTGGGGGCTGACCTGAGGGGCTGGTGCGAGGTACCCCACCATGTAATCACAGTGTGTGCGAGGATGGCCGTTGGTGATGCTCCCAGGACCTATGCCCTGCTGAGTGCGCTGTGGGTGCCGATGGGCACTACCTCACCTTTGATGGGCGAGGCTTCCCCTTCCAGGGCAGCCCAGGCTGTCGCCACATTCTGGTGCAGGTGGGCAGGCTGAATGGGGCACGGGCCCACGTGGGGTCACCCCCACAGCTCAGGGTCCCCAGGATCTCTCCTCTCTGCCCCCCAGCACCATGTGAAGGAGTAGCTGCTGTTGGTGCTGGAGTCGGAGTCCTGCGAGTCTGGGAGCTGCCTCCATGCCATCTCAGCCTTGCTAGAAGGGACCTGTGTTCAGCTCAGGACCTCAGGTAGCCTCCCTCTCACCCACTAAGCTCCTGCCAGCTAACATCACCCTTGGGGAACCACACACCTCCACCCTGTCCCCACCAGGTCTGAGTGGACCTTAGCTCTATCCAGAGCTCTCGCTCGGCCTCAACGGCCCTCAGACACTCAGTGCAGAGGGCATCTCTGAGGGCCAGAAGCCAACTGCCATCAGCAGCGGGGTATGCACCTCAGAGTTCCCTCTGTTGACTCTGCTTTCATGGTGAAAAGAAGATGGCAGAGACAAAATGAGGTCTCATGGGCTCAGACTGGTGGTTTCCCCCGTCTCCCCCTGCCCCCCAGGTGCAGTCGTGGCGGATGGACAGGAGGTGGCTGTGCCCTGGCGTGGCGCTGGGCAGCTTGGTGTCTCCTGAGCCTTCTCAGGTTTCCTGCTGCTGCACTAGCTTGGTCCTCTAGGGGCTGTCTGGGCCTGGGGTCTATGTCACTCTGGAGCCCCGCTATGCTCAGCAGGTATGCTGGGTGGGGGCACTGAGGGCCAGCCTGCGGCCAGGCTTGACCAACATGCCCACTTGTTCCAGGTTCAGGGTCTGTGTGGCATCTTCACCTGGAACCAGCAGGATGACTTCCTGACCCCAGACGGGGACGTGGAGACCAGTATTGTGGCTTTCACCAGCAAGTTCCAGGTGGCAGGCGTGCGAGAGTGCCCCCCAGGGGATGAAGTTCTGTCGCACCCCTGCAGCACCCACACCCAGCGCCACCCCTTTGCGGAGGTGGTTTGCGAGGTGCTGTGTGGCCCTGTCTTCCAGGTACCATGGCGTGGCTCTGGCTGCTCGTGCCCAAAGGCTCAGGAAGGGCTGGCAGGGAGAAAAAGTGTGAGCTCTGTGGAGGGCAGCTGACCCTTGGCCTACCCACAGAAGTGCCATAGGCTGGTGGTGCAGAGCCATACTGGCTGCGATGCCTGGCGGCTGTGTGTGGCTGCCCTCTGGGCAGAGACTGCCTATGCCCCCTGCTCTCAGCCGATAGCCACCACTGCGCTCAGGAGGGCTCCCTGGTGCCCTGGAGGAACCGGGCACTCTGCCGTGAGTGCTCCCCAGCCCCTCGCTGTCCCTCCCTGGCTCTGGGACTTGTTCTGGGTGGAAGACAGGTCCCCGGTGGCTGAGAAGATGCCAGGCCTGACCCGCTTGCTCCTCTGTACAGCTATCACGTGTCCTGGTGGCCAAGAGCACCAGGAGTGTGCCCCCGCTTGTGGCCAGAACTGTGGGGATCCTGAAGACTGTGTGGGGCTGGGCAGCTGGGTGTCCGGCTGTAATTGCCCTCCAGGGCTCTTATGGGACCCCTTGGATCAGTGTGTGCCCCCCCCCCCCGCCTGTGCCCTTGCCAGCTAGGAGGTCATCGCCATACCCCTGGCAGCAGCACCATGAAGGGCTGTAACCACTGGTGAGAGTATGGGCCTCTGTGCCTGGCAGGCAGTAGGGGAGCCTTGGAGAAAGTGGGGGCTCAACATGAGCTCAGAGGTGTTGGTGTACTTTCAGGTCCAGGCTGTGGTCTCATATGTGAGAATTGGGGGTGGTGGTTCTGGGGGGCAGGGGTCACCTCATTCTACGGAGCATGAAATAGAGTGGAAGGGAGGGCCAGGCCATGTGGAGGGGATGATGCCAGGTTGTTCTGAGGCTTAGGGGGCAATAGTGGGGCAGAGGTCTTTGCAGGACTGGGTGCCTCCCGGAGCTGGAGAAGGGTTCTTTGGGACTGAGAAAGGAAGAGGGGCCACCAAGGCATGACACTCGGGACCTGGACCCTCCAGTCCTGTGACTCCTGCCTTTTGCCCCAGTGTCTGCCAGGAGAGGGGTCTCTGGGATTGTACAGCCCGTCGTTGCCCGCCGCGGCAGGCGTCTTGTCCCCTCGGGCTGGTCCACGTTCCTGGGCCCTGCCTCCTCACCTGTGACAGCCCCGGTGCCAATCACACCTGTCTCATGGGTGACATTGAGGGTTGCCTCTGCCCCCTGGGCACTGTGCTGCTGGTGAGGCTGGGGAGAGGAGAGGCTCGTGGGATGCTCTTGGCCTCTGCCAGGCAGTGACTCCAGCTCGCCTCCCCCCATCTGCACCCAGGGCAAGCGCTGTGTGCCTGTCGAGCACTGCCCCTGCCGCCATGGTGGGCAGTGGTTCAAGCACTGCCCCTGCCGCCATGGTGGGCAGTGGTATCCACCCAATGCCACCATCCAGGAAGACTGCAATGTCTGGTATGCCCAGGCCCTGAGACCCCAGCTCCCAGCCTTCTGTTCTCCCACCCCAGCTTTCCTTAGGAGGGGCTGGAAGGGGAAGGGGTGTACGCATGCTAGAAGCACTGCCCCTGCTCCTGCAGGACCAGTGGGGACCCTCTGCATCCTGGACCTGCCAAGCCCACCTCACTGACTGCCCCCTTCCTACCTGCCTGCAGCACGTGCCAGGGCCGGAGGTGGCATTGCACAGGGCATCGATGTGGGGGGTGCTGCCAGGCTTCGGGCACCCCCCACTATGTGATGTTCGATGGGCTGGCACTGACCTTCCCTGGAGGCTGCGAGTACCTGCTGGTGCGGGAGGCCAATAGCCAGTTCTCCCTGTTGGCCCAGAACCTGCCCTGTGGGACCAGTGGCCTCATCTGCACGAAGGTGCTGAGTCTACAGCTGGAGGGCACTGTCATGCACCTGCTCCGAGGTGGTCGTGGTCTCAAGAGGGTGGGCATGGCAGGCTGTGGCACCAAGAACTCCAGATCCCAGCACCCCTTAGCTCAGCTGCAGCCAGGTGAGCCTTGAGGTCTAGGTGTGCCCCAGCCTGGGTGCAGCCTTCACCTCCACAGGCCAGGCTGTGACAGTGAACGGAGTGCCTGTCTCAACCCCCAAGCTCTACACAGGCTTGGGCCTGAGCCTGCACCACTCTGGCTTCTTCCTGGTGCTCCGGACACGCCTGGGCCTCAGCTTGTCCTGGGAAGGAGGTCAAAGCCCAGCCCCCACCCCACTCACCTGGCCCAGACCCAGACCCTGTGGCTATCCCACTGCCCACCTGAGCCGCCCCACCTCACAGTCACATGCTTGGCTGGAGTTCCTATGGTTGTGCTTGAATATTCGGAAATACTTTTCTTTGTTGTGAAAACAAAGTCTGCTAACCAAAGAGACATTTAGGAAATAGCAAGTTGGAAGAAGTGAGTAGACGTTTCCTATACCCACCGCCCAAACACAGCAGGTGGCATCTTGGAAACAGTAGGATTGAGGGAGGCATAGGGTGTGGGGAGGGAGGCCTGGAGATGGCTTTTCTTTGAGCTTCAGAGGTGGCCACCTTGGGGAATGTGGGGCCCTTCTTTCCCCTGACCCTCCAAAGTTGGATTTCTCACCAGGGCACCTCCAAATATGGGGCTGGCACCTGCCTTGGGATGCAGCAGACTGTCTGGAAAAGGTTTGGGGTGTTTCCCACAGTGCTGCTCTGCTGCCTCCCACAGGTACCCGTGTGCTGCTGGACTTGGCCCCAAGTTCTGAGGCCGCGTGGCAGGCTTGTGCAGAGACTTTGATGGAAACGCCAGCAACGATCCGAGGAGGCGCCAGGGTGTCCTGGAGCCCACGGCCGAGTTGGCCGCCCATTCCTGGCGCCTCCAGCCCCTCTGGAGCCTGGAGGCTGGAGACCTGCCACACCCCTGCACCGTGAGGGACATGGACAGGTCCAGGGATGGGAGCTTGCCGAGGCTGAGGGCTGCGGGCTGCCCGTGGAAGCCACGAACAACTGTGCCCCGCGCCTTGCAGGTGAATGCTCGCCGGGCGTCTTGTGCCCGGGCTCGTTGAGGGGTGCTGTTGCAGCCTCTCTTCGCTGCGTGCCACGCAGAGGTGTCCCCGCAGACACACTACGAGCAGTGCGTGTACGACACCTGCAGGTAAGGAGGGAGGGGCATCTAACTGCGGGAATGATGGGGAGGGGCCTGGAGGGTGGGTGCAAGTCAGGGGTGGGGCTGAACAGGGGGTGGGGCCGGGCACCTGGCGAGCTCAGGGGCGGGGCTCCAGTTGGTGTGCGAGGCTGAGATGTCCTGAGCTCAAGCCCCTTGGCACAGCTGTGACTCTGGCGGCGACTGTGAGTGTCTGTGTGCGGCCATCACCCCTTAGATGAGTGTGCTCGACGTGGACACCGCCTGCGCTGGCGCAGCCAGGAGCTCTATCGTGAGTGCGGCGCAGAACTTTTCGGCTTCTGACAGCACAGCACATGCTGCTCGCGGGTCCCATTTCAGACTGCTAGCGCCCCACCCCCTGAGTTCTGAGGCCCAGCCCCTCTCCTCTTAGCCTTGCAGTGTGAAGGGGGACAGCTGTATAATGCCTGTGGCCCCACGTGTCCTCCTACCTACCGTGACCAAGCTCCTGAGCCCAGCTGGCCTTGCCATGTGACAGCTTGTGTGGAGGGCTGCTTCTGCCCGAGGGGACCCTGGTGCACGGTGTGGGGGGTGAGAGGGATGAGGAGGGGGCGGCTTGGGTGGGACAGTGTCCAGGCGCGGGTCTCCAGCTTTCTCTGAGCATTGGCCTTTGTGGCCACAGGTAGCACCTGTCTGTAGCCTGCCTCTTGCCCCTATGAGTTGGGGGCCAGTCTCTTCCCACCAGGGACAGGGCTGCAGAAGGACTGCGGGAACTGCTGAGTAAAGATGTCTAGACACTGCTTGTCCCACTGAGCCTGGCGCTGAACCCCAGGTCCCATGTGTGCAGCACGTGCCAAGACAGCCGGTGGCACTGTCGGAGCCCCGCCTGTGAGGAGCCTGAGCTTGAGCTCGGTTGTGCAGGGGCAGAGGTCCCATGCCACGGCAGTGGGCAGGCACTATGTGCCCCTCCGATGGCTCTGTGACGGCCAAGATGACTGTGGCCACGGCTCCGATGATAAGGGTGAGTGATGGCACTGCCCCTGTCCTGTCCTGCGCATTGGGGCAGGGCACCTGCCCCTTCCTAGGAGGGATGGTTTGTCGGGGGGCTGGTGGCTGGGTGGCTCAGAGTCTTCCCCAGTGTGGGGCGGCTCAAGTCCAGCTGTCTGCTCCATTCTAGGCTGTGCCAGTCCAGGCTGTGGGGAGGGTCAGTTCTCCTGCAGCTCTGGCCGATGCCTGCCTGCAGCCCTGCGCTGCGACGGTCAGGCCGACTGTGCAGATGGGGCCGATGAGCAGGGCTGCCCCTGCCCTGAGGAATCGCTGACCTGTGCAGGCCCTGCTCTGTGACCGACACCCCCCAACTATTCAGATGCCACTGATGAGGAGGCGTGTCTGGGTGCGTGTCCCCGCCTTGGCTGGCCTGGCCTCCACCCTTTCCCAGCCTGGTACGAGTTAGCTGTGCAGGAGTCGCCCCACCCCCCTGCACCCCACCCCCCAGATTACCGTCAAACCTAAGGCATAGCAAGAGCAACGCCATTTTCCAGATAGACCGCCGTTTTGTGCCTTAAGCCAGTAATGGAAAAGTACAGAAAGCTATAGTCTTCTTGCACTAGTCAAAAATTAACTGCCAGATGGCTGTGCCCAGGAAAAGGGCCGATCACAAACGTCTTGTTGAACCTAACAAGCAAAGATTACTCAGGAACAGAAAGTAACGTCTGTGACCTGACCCTTTTCTGTATATAGCCTGCTTGTTCTCGCTCACACAACCATGTAACTCAGCATTATGTAGCAGCCTGCTTTAGTGAACCAGAGAGTCGCCATTTTGTAGGCTTTGAGAAATGTTTAAACTGCTTGCTTTGCTTGTCAGCTATGAAAAAATTTTCAATTGTGTGTTCACCCACCCAGGATTAAACTTCCTCCTCCCTAAAATGTACTCATAAACCTTTGTAGTTGAGATCACCTCCTCAGCCAGACCCTCTTTTACTCCCCCCTCCCCTTTCATCCTATAAAAGATGTAAATTTTGTATGCTCGGGGCTGCAGTCCAAATAAAGGCTGTAGCCCAGATTCGAATCTGTCTGTTATATGTTATATGTTATAATAAACTGTTGTTCTGCAGAACTTGGGTCGGTGATCTTATTTGGGCTCTCGAACCGTAACACCCCACAGCGTCCAGACAACCCTGCTTCCTGGCCACAGGGACAAGCAACTGGCACCACGGGGGAGGTGACCAGCGAGGGTGACAGTTGTGTGGATGCCTTACAGTTGTGTGACGGGGTCTGGGACTGCCCCGAGGGCACGGATGAGGAGCCCGGATACTGTCCCCTCCCCTCTCTGCCTACACTCCCCGCCGACACCCTGGAGACCACCCCAGTCCCCCAGGGCAGGGTCAGACCGGGTGAGTGGCCTGCCGGACTCGGACGCAGAGCGCGTCAGGAAAGAGGCCTTTGGGGCAGGTGCTGGGATGGGGAATGGAGAGGCTGCTGGAATTGGCGGAGCCTTCGAAGCTGCAGGGTCAAGTGGGTACTCCCAGACGATAGCAGGGTTTCCAGAAGACAATTTAGCTAGAAGGGTGACTAGCGTTCAGCCGGGGCGCCCCCTTCTGTCCCCTGCCCCCGCCGCCTCCCCCCCCACCCTCACCGAGGCAGGCTCTGAGCGTGGGTCCGCCGCAGCACCGCCCTGCAGTCCTGCTGAGCTGGAGTGCGTACAGTGGGGCTGGCGCTGTGACTTGAGGAAGACTGCCGAGGGCAGTGACGAACGGGGCTGTGGTGAGCCCCGCCCCGCCCCGCCCACCGCGCGCAGGCCGCGTCCCCAGCAACCCGTCCCGCATGGCACCCAGGCTGCACCCAGCCACCGGACAGGCCCGCCCCTCCAAGACCCCGCCCTCACCACAGAGCCCAGACTCTGCAGGTGCAGGGTCCGCCCCCATTCAGACTTATTCCCGCCCCAAGGAACCACCACCCCTGTCACGAGCGCGATCAATAATTACTTAACGCTCTTAGACATTTTCGAATGCTCGGTTTATTCACTTCAAGCACACATCAAACAATCCAATAATTCTTAGCATCAAGTAAATAACAGAATATGAGAACAGGAAGATCAGTAAAACGTAGTAACAGTACTCTTCACACGCGTTATTATTATTCTAATATCATAGTCCCAATAAGCATTGCCTTCATCGGTGTACTCACAGGATAGAGTTGGCGAGAGCTGGGGTTGTTGAAAATCCTGGATCCGACTTCTCTAAAAAGCCCAGTTCTGTTGTTTATATAATGACTTTGGTGGATTCTTTGACATCATTGGAACGTCAGCAGTCTCCCGCCAGCCCTTATCAGGGTTCCCCACATTTTTGTGTTTGCCTCTCCTGACCATCTGTTAGTTCTGGTTTCCCTCTGCGTTGGAGTGGGTTAAAGGGTCACTTTTCTTCTTCTTCTTCAAAAAATGAAGTTTCTTATATTGCTTTCTTTTTTGGGGGGGTGGGGGGTGGGGGGTGGGCGGGGGCATCACTGCTCTCCGGTGGTGGGAGTAGGAGGCCCAGCCCCACTGCTGGAATTGAACCTCCGTCCCAGTGGGCCGCAGTCCCACGCACAACCACTACACCACGGGAGCTCAGCCCTATACTGCTTTCTATAATGTGGCTCAATTGTCTTGTTCTATGATGCTCTCATCACCCTCACACTCCACAGCCCCGCCCCACGCAGACCCCACCCCTAGTACAGGACCTAGCTTGCTCAGATACCCCCCACCCCAGGTCCTCTCAGACCCTGCCCCTACTCGGACTCACTCCCCAACCCTCTCCACAGCTCTGCCCACCGCAGGCCCCTTCCCTGAGCTGACTGGGTCTCTGGCAGAGACTGGGTCCAAGCCAGAGCAGTCCCTTTCACAATCCTTGACCTTTCCCCTTCCCCGCCTTCATCTTTTGGTGAAGCTGAGGGGAGACTAGGTCTGGCATCTCGGTCTATGCAACTTTACCTTTTAAATGAAAGCTTTGCCCCCTGCGGAACCCCGGCAGGGTGGGGAGAGGAAGAAAGTGCCCTTGGTTTTGTGACACTGGAGGGCTCATGATGAGCAGTGGTCACACAGCTAGCCCCTCCTGTGCAGCTGCTAAGTCCTGCCCTCTTCTCCCCTCCCCCCACTCCCCCGGAGCAGGGGTCCCAGCTCCTCTGCCCAAGCTGTCTAACCTCACCAGTCTTTCTTGGGACAGAAGCACCCATACATCATTTGCTGCCCACAGGACTCTCCCAAGTGTCCCCCTGTCCTGGCCTCTTCCCCTGTGGATTGGTTTCTGAACTACGCCTGCCTCCTGACCGGCTTTGCGACGGGACCCAGGACTGTCCCCAGGGCGAGGATGAGCTGGGCTGTGGTAGGTCTATTGGAGGCCAAATTGGTGAGGGCTGAAATCTCCAGGGTGCTCATGCCACCACTCCCCTCCTAACTGCCTCTCCTCCCTTCTCTCTCCCCAGAGGGGCTGCCAGTCCCTAAAGACCCCAATGGGACCGGGCTCCCCTGTCCTGAATATTCCTGTCCCAACAGGGCTTGCATCGGGTTTCAGCTAGTGAGGTCATAGCAGTGGGAGCAGGAGACAGGGTTGAAAAGTGCCTGAAAAACCCTGACCCCACCTCCCTGCAGGTGTGTGAAGGGCAGCCGGACTGTGCATCTGCAGGAAGCACAGGGGCCTCCCCAGAAGAGCAGGGCTGTGGAGCCTGGGGACCCTGGAGCCCGTGGGCAGCATGCAGCCACACTTATGGGCCTGGGGTCCAAGACCGGACCCGCCACTGCTCCCCAGCCCTCCCCTTGGTCCTGCAGCGCTGCCCTGCTCTGGAGCAGCAGTCTTAAGTCTGCTTCTCAGCAGCCTGCCCAGGTGCGAGACCTGGAGGGCCCTGGAGAGGGGTGTCTTGGAGGGAGGAGCAAGGGAGGCATGGGGCCCTAAGTCCTGCTGCTGGCCCTCCTCTTCACAGTGGATGGGGAGTGGGGCCCCTGGTCAGCCTGGTCTCCCTGCCTGGAGCCCTGTCAGGACACCACAACCGGGCAGCGAAGGTGCCACCCACCTCAGAATGGAGGCAGGAACTGTGTGCCTCGATGCTTGGGGGTCCTCACATCACCTACCAGACCAGTGAGTACAGGTTACAGGAGGTGGGTAGGGGGTATGCAGGCTGCAGGAGGGCAGGCAGCAGGGTGTGCTTGTTGGGGGGGTGGGGACTTGGGAGTTGGGAAAAATGCCTGCCGTTCTGCCTGACCCCTAGCATATCTGTGTGCTGCCAGGGTCATTGGGGCTGGTATCACTG